>PVKA01047092.1:0-14519 GCA_004027165.1 Ctenomys sociabilis | reverse complement strand
ATGTGGGCAACCCTGGATTCGATTCATTCGCCCTCCTCAGTCACAGAACAAACAGTCTCTGAGGTCTCAGATTTCTCACCTCTCAAAAGAACAATGAATAGCTCTCATTGAGGAAGCTATAAGAATTGGCAAAGATTATTATGGACAGCTTATAAATAATATCTGTCTTTATTAGTGTCATTGATGAAATGCTTTGAACGGCTGCTAATAATTACAATTTGAGGATGCTATAAGAATTGGAAAAGATTATTATGGACAGCTTATAAATAGTATCTGTCTTTATTAGTGTCATTGATAAAATGCTTTGAACGGCTGCTAATAATTACAATTTTAGGATACTCAGGATCAGGCTACTCTGTAGCAAAAGTGTACAGGGCAGAGGTGTACACGTGAAGGCCTCCAGCATCTTTTGTTGTTACGACCATCTCCATAGAAAGACCACAGTGCATAAGCATGTGGGATTCCAGAGAGTAGAAGTCTGTATAGCAAAATGCCCTTTAGTTTTCTTGCAATGTACTAACATGGGACTATTATTTACCTTTTCAGAAGTCTACTGAGTATGTTGAAGAAATTTACAGAATATCACATTACATGATCTTCAATAAGAAAACCAATTCTGAAATTTAAGAAAAGCAAGTCATATTTTACATGAGGGCAAATATTAGTTTTCAAATATTCTTCATTTTTCAGCAGGAATATTAAATTTCATCTTCAAAATAAGATTCCACTTAATGCTTTTATATCTTTGTAAAGAAAAGTTTCTATTACATGAAGTAAAGTAAAATTATTGTGTCCAGAGTTTCCCCTCATGGAGCATTTTCACCACTCACAACTTTCCCCAGGTGATGTGTGATCAGGGAGCATCCAGAGGACATTGCTTCTCTAGTTAACATGTAGTCTGTTGTCAGGAATGACTGACATGAAAGCTCACTTCATGTCATTTCAAGAGGCCATCATCATTGTAAGATGCTTTCATCAGTAACATTGCAAGATCCCCGGAAAGGTTCATTTAAAGGGAAAAATCAGAGCTAACTTTTTGAAGCCACAGTTTTGTGTTCATTTTTCAATTATTAACTGATAAAAAAAAGCCTGAGTTCACTGTTGAATTTTGCAAATAGTCAGGAATTATTTTTCAAGGTAAGTAGGTCTCCACCCCAGTCTTCAATTATTACAGCCATTTAAGTGTTAATTGCTATTCTAATTCAATTTGAATTCTGAATATGATAGTAAAAAAGGTAAATAACTTTTCAAGCGTACATAATTGCATTTCTTTGATTATATAAAAGAAATGACATTTTTTTTTTTTTTACTTCTATTTCTTCTGCATGTGTAACAATTTTTTTTTTACAGGTAAAGATGACCACTCTGTACTCAAATGGGGATCATCTATAAACGCACCTATAGTTTACAGAATCATACTTTGCTCATCAAATCAGCCAGTCTCAATTTGTGTCATTTGTTTGCATTTCAAGATGAACGGATCCCTAACAAAATGTTCAGCATAGCACTGGATGTGTGCTTAATGTCTCCCACAGACCTCTGGCATTTCCTTCTGTGGTCCTAAGATTTTGATTAACAAGGGAAAAGAAATATAGGTCTAGATTCTGTCCCTTTTCCTTCAAGTATCTAGCCTGAATTTTCACTTCTGCGGATAAGCCAAATGTCTTCCCCTGCCAGGGGCCATGCCAGGATTTTATCTGCTATAGGAATTAAGTCTAATCAGAAGGTGCAGTGCCTCCGGGGTATTGGACCTTTCTATCCAACTATGCATGTGGAATGACTATTAGTGCTCATTCTATGGTCCTGTTGTACTTTTATCCTCCCCTTTCTCTTATCCAAGGAGTGGTAGAGGAGAGCGTAAGTCTGATGTTAGAATCAGCACCATCTAATCCTGTTGTTTTAGTAAAGCATGCTCCTTACAGAACTCAGAATTGGAGCCACCAAAAAGGCAACAATGAAGAAGGAGAAGCCAAGACACACTGAGCTCAAGCCTCCCATGATGGTTAAGCCCTGCCTTAGAGTGACTGTTGTTAACAGAATCGAGTAAATAGAACTCAATCTTGGGATCAGTTATTTACCGTTTGATTTAAATTTAGTTTGGGGCGATTGTTAGGTTTCTGTCTGGAATGAGTCATTTTGGAAGATGCCAACTCAGAATGAAATGATTTATAAAATTTACATAATTCCTGGGCACACTATAGGTACTTAGTAATATGATGGGTAAATAAACAACTGAGTCAGTTTTCCAATAAAGATGCTGTTTACCTTTAAATCTGTGTTTCCTGTGGAACATATGTGTACATGTTCAGGAATATACTTTGGATAAAGATAAGAGCAGGTGTATGAACTCCTGACATCTCACATGGGGCTAATGAGCATGCAAGGACTTGGTGCAGAGGACCACCCTGTCTGTTTGGGAGCTGGGAGAATGAGACACGTGGACCTTCTATCTTTTCACTAGCTGGCAAAATGAGAAAGAATCATGGGTGGTGAGAAACCTTCTCTGGTATTAAATACCATTTCTAGTGTCACAGAGGACACTAACTACTACTTCAGAAATCTTTATTTCTTCTCTTCTCTGGCCACTGCAGCAATAACAGAGGGATCTTGTTAGATACTATGATGTTCCTTTCACACAGTCAGTAGAACCCTCTCTTTAGAACTCAGAATTGGAGTGAACAGCACTAGTGTAATCACGTCCATCTCCTGTTGCAAAGCCATCCACAACTTTTTGTGAGTTCACTCTCTCCTGTTTCACCTCAAGGTCATTCAACAAGAATGTTTCAATAGGAACACATCAGGCACTTACATATCCAGTGCTCCACTGAACATGTTGGCCAGAATTTATTCATCTTGAAATTCAACACAGAACTAATTTACTTTCATAAAATAGTTTTCAAATCTCAAATTTGATGCACAAATTCCATCAAGCAAGATCAAAAGGGAAAACCCCAAACAAGGCCAGAAAATTGAGCAGACAACCATGTTATTTGTTTTGGTATTTTTGTACAATACCCCAAATCAGAAAAATACCTGACCTTCACAAAACATAATAATTGAAGCCATTATACTCATTTTCTTTTTGAATACAAAATTAAGTTGTATATATTTAAATTTTTAATTTTATTCATTTTCAACATGTTCAAGAAAGGAATCAAGATATATTAAGTCTGCATTCTGAAAACAGGATTTTCATTCAGTCTTCATTTCCCAGACTATTTATAAAAGATGGTCCAAGGATTCTCAGATATCTTATAATGTATTATTAGCTTTAAAACATAAAGTTAATAGGTGGAATAAAAACAGTTGCAGGTGGGAAAAGAAGGACTGCCTCACATTTCCTTGGGAAGGCCGTGACCTCTTCATACTTGTTTCTCCTTCCTAAAGAACCTGCTGCTGGCAAGCTTGCATACTCTTCAAGGAACAGAATAAGCCATTGTACTGCAAGAAGTTAAAGACCTCTACCTATTATTCAGTTTTCTGAACACCCTCTGAGGGTACTGTACTTAAATCAGTAGCCTTTTCCCTCCTTGTTTTCATTTTATACTGAAATCTAATATGTATTCTTTTAACTTGCTTTCGGGAGTAGAGGCTACACTGCAGGTAATAGGAAAAAACTTACTTCTTCACTGGGCAATTTCTTTCTAACATTTCTGTTCTTATTTTTCCACTTTGGAGAGGTCTTCTTGCAATCTTCTAGCCTGATAGATTACTCAGACCTGGCCATAGATTTATTTAAGCTATCGCATTTCTTCTCTCTTCTATCATTCAACTGCAAACCCTACGGTTTCTCTCTCTCTTAGCTTTAAATTGGCTATTTATGATTGCTTTCCACAGGAATCCCTGAAAGACCCTTCAGGGATACATGTCTGGGTGAGGCCTGAACCACCGTGTGCCTCGGGACAGATGCTCTTGCCGCAAATGCGAAGTCAGGGGCACAAACAAAGCAGATGAGAATCTCAGCAGCAAATACAAACAACTGGTTGGATTTGTACAGGCGTGTTGGGTGCGTGTGTGTACAGAGCTTTGCTGTTTCTCTTCTATTTTTCTTTAGAACTGTCCCCTATGGTCATAAATTTTGTCTAAGCAAATGGCTGTGTAAAGAACTCAGTATGCTTTAGAGGTAGATCAAGCTCTGTTCTGCCTGCTGCCCCCACAGAACACGTTTAGACTCTGTCTAGAACCATCATGAGTTGTCATGATTGGGAGATACTTATGTCTACAGTAAGAGGCTCAGGATATTGGCAGACATTGTGCAGTAGCAAGACAGCACCACAGTGAGGGGTAATCTTGGCCTAATCCCAGGGTGAGAAACTCTGACACAGAGATTGGTTCCTCTGTTTTTGAAGCCAATAATTTCATTTATATTTGGTTGAAAGGCAGGTAAAGTTTGGCAATACAGAGTTTTGAATGTTACTATACTGATAAAATCAAAATTAGTACACCAGGGACTTACTAGCATGTATCAGCATTGGTACAGTAAATAGCTACTCACTTCTAAACATTCTGCTTATTCACAGAGACAGCTGTCTACAAGCATGATGCCAGATACACTTCATCATAGAGATGCCTCTGAAACTGTGTCTGTGTTGGAGGAAAGAACTTCTTTCTTCCAAATGGAAGCATTGAGTTTGAAAATGGGCTCTTTGAAATCAGATTCCCTGTCCCTTTCTAGGTCATCTTGAAGCTGTGCACAAAGTCTTTTCACTGAAGTTGCTCCTCTGTCTGTCTTTATTTGAAACAATCTCCTGACATGCACAAAAAATTATTACTGCTTTGTTTCCCAAAGAGTCTGACTTCTTAACTAGTTTAGCATTAAACTAAGAGTGTGCTTCAGAAGGCCCACTCCACCTAATGTGTTTCTGTGCCTATCTATTCTAGAAATCCTCAAAACTTTCCTTGTGGGGCTCTATGAGATTGGATCTGTAGGAAGAGTAGAAAGTAGCTCATGGAAAAGGGCAACAGAAAATTAGAGAGTTATAAGGTGTTTCATGGCTACTGAAAATCATGGCCCCTTACAATTAGAGGCACCAGAGAGACAGCTCAGTAAAATAAGTGCTTGCCTGGCAAGCTCAGGGTCCTGAGTTCAATGTCCAACACTGAAAAAAATAAGAGGAAATGATGAAGTAACAAAAGGGATTATATGTGCGTTTTAAAAATCATCAAAAACTTTTAGTTTTTTTCTAAGTATTTCTGAGATGCACATGGGTGTTTATTTGGGTAAAATAATACTATTATTTACATCTTAGAGCATCTTGATGTAATATGCAATCATGATAGAATTCTTGTGAACTTGACATTCTACTATTAATCTAAATGGTAATTTACTAATATGTGGCTTTTAGTGTAATTAAAAAAATACAGCCTTCCCACACTACACTATAGAGAATAGTTTATTCAGAAAAAAGTGCAAGAAATAAAAACAATTCAAGACAAAAATCTATAACATAATCTTTCAAATTGCAGTGTGAAAAGATGTATTTGTTTCTCTAAAGAAGTTGACAATAATCACCAGAGAATAGCTATCTCTCATGCTTTATCTTTTAATTGGGTGGTGACAGTGTTAATAAGTTGGCATAACTTTGAGACATACATAGCTACTGCATTTTTGCTTTCACTTTGTGTTACTTATGTTCCCTTGGTTGCAATCCACACTTTAGAAAATATGAATATTTGTGTGGTGAGAAGACCCTAAAACATAACATCTGCATTTTTATTTCTATGACTTGCTATATTTTCCAAAATAAAATAATTCTTAACATTTTCTTTGAGGAAACCGCCCTGTGAGCCAGGCTAGCAGTGAAGTCTGGATGTCTCATTGCTCTGTGCCAGAAAGGGCAGCACAGAAAGAGGCAGGAAGGCTTTCCCTCCCTCACTGGACCTCAAGGTTTTCATGTGGGAAATGACAAAGGATAGCTTTTATAATAGATGACCTCTCTTCTTATTTTTATCTCTGGAACTGGAATAAGAAAAAAAAAAAAAAACTGATGCCAATTATCTTCATCCCTCAAAAGCAGAACCCTTAACCAGAGGTTTTGTACAAGGATTTTATTTGGACTTATGACTCGGGGCAGCAGAATCACAGCACAGAAGAGTTAAAGTAAGAAAGAGCGAAAGACAATCAAAGACATTACTGAGTTGGGAACAACTGAACAAACTGGTGCTTGTTTCTACAGCCTCCTTGGGAGCGTTACTAATGATGTCTTAGAGTGGACCACCAATGCGTGGAGGAGTAAAGCAAGATTTGGCAGATTTTGGTTTCATGAATCAAGAATGGCACGTGTGGCTGTTTGCATCCTTTTACTCCTGGGATGCGTGAGAAGAGAGCATGAGGCTGACACCTGAGTCACCTGCTGTGGATACGAGAAGCTCATGCAGGAAGTAGGAGGCTTGGGGCATAGACCAAGCTGAACACCTGTCTCAGGGCCATTCTTAGTCCACTAAAACCAGAGTGGGTCCCTGTTTGCTATGAAAATTCTTTCTGCCCTCATCATTGTGCCTTTTCTAGTACAGAATTCCTGCTGTGCTTTCTCCTTGGACTGAAGAATTATAGCCCAAGTCAAATACAACCTCCCTGGAAAGCTGTTTCTGAAGATAGTAAAATCCATGTTTACCTCTTCAAGTTGCCCTAAGGATTAAATGATAAAATGCTTTTAAGACATTTTGCATATGTCTTGGTCATGGAAGTAGCTATCAATAAGTCAAGCAAATATCACTGAAGGATCAGCCAAATAGCTCAGTGGATTAAAGCACCTGCAAGCAGGCGCAGGGGTTGGGGGTTCAGTTCAAGGCCGGCCCCACCCCCAGCGAGCACCGAGATGGCAATTGAGACTGGGTGTGGGGGGCATGCCTGTAATCTCAGCTTGTGGGAGGTTGTAAACAGGGTGATCACTATGAGTCCAATCTAGTAGTGAGACCCTGAACATACTCTCGAACCTTTCCTAAAATACAAACAAACAAAATAAATATTGTTGACTTTTTAAAAGTTATTTTGTCTAATTGACTAATAGGTCTGGATAATTTTTGAACACAATGAATGCAGAGACTATTCTTTACATTCTGAATGTCTCATGTGACAGCTGGCAGGTATTTGTTCTTGATTGAATTATGACACTGATACAAAGGTCATGTTAAAGTTTCAATTCCCAGTAACTGAGAACAAAAACTTATTGGGAAATATTGTCTTTTTTAGACATCATTTTAACAAAATGAAGTGAAAAAAGTAAGGCCTGATTTCGTAGGATAGATATTTTTATAAATAAGGGATGTTTTGATATGGATATAAATATATACAGAAGGAAGACCATTGAAAGATACAGCACCATGTAGCTGCTGAATTATTTCCTGGTTTCTTATTCATTTTAAGAGATCTTTTATGTCATGTTCATTAGCTGCAACACTGTCTTTGAGATCTGAAAGTCTATCTTCAGTTTCATTCAAATGGTTTTGCCAGCTTTCAGTGGAGTTCTTATTATCCTGGATATCTTAATTATTTATACACTTCCTTCTTCTTCCAATTACAACTGGTAATATGAATAACTAGTTGGAAGACAACATTATGTATTACAAAAAAATTCTGTGAAATTCATATTACTTTGTTAAGCGAAAATCTGTATCAATTGTAATTATTTTCTGTTTTAATTCTAATTTGCACTCTCTTTAAAAAATAAAGACACAGAGCCAAGGAGTGCCTGAAGCTACCAGAAGCTAGGAGAAAGACCTGTAACAGAAGGTCCATACAGTCCTTCTGAGGTACCAGTGCTACCAGAGCCTCCATTTTAGATTCTCTACTAGCAAGACTTTCAGACAGCACATTTTAGTGATTCTCAGTTCATAGCACTTTGTTATGGCAACCCTAGAAAACAAATATAGTGTGCAATGGGTATATGAAACCATTTCAATGGATATAATGTGAATATAAATGTATTTTTATAGTGATTCATCCTGCCAAGCTATTAATATCCAGAAAATTTACCGCAAGAACCATAGTTCATCTCTGATCCTTTCAATTTGGGTAGATAGCTAACAATAAATACATCATCTTTTCATTTGATGGGAACACTCCTTTTGAGTTTTCTTCAATTGTTGCTTAAATCAGCATTTAAATTTGCAGTCCAGATACATATATAAGACTCCATCATGAACTAAAATATATTGCATCTCCCATGATGCTCAGCTTCATCTCAGATACTTCCTAATTGTCCTGACTGTAACAGATGCCTGAATCTGCCTTTCTGGTCAAAACAATGTTAAGCTCTGAGCCTCTGCTGTCATCTACCATGGAAAATGAAGGCCTCCTGTATCTATGACTCTAACAATGTTCCCAGCATCACTGTGACAATAAGACAAATGACTGTTAATGTGTATTTATACCAATTGTGCACATGTACCCACCACTGAGTCCAGGTACGGATCTGACCACAGGGACAAACAGAAAGCAGAGAATACATGGTCAAGTTTGGACACCCAAATCAAAGGACTCACAACAGGATTTTGAAAAACATGTGACCCAAATAAATCCAATTCATTGCTACTGTGCAGTGACTGGTATGTTCATCAGCATCTTACATCACAACTTGAATTATTAAGAATAATTAAGTAATTTATTTTGGCATTTACTTGTTTTTGTCTCAAAACATTTTCATGAGAAATTAATGAGGACAAGATATTCACACATTTAGGTGCTTAGGAGTGGCTAATACAAAACAGAACAATTCATGCCACTTTAATCCAATATTTTGAAATAGTAAACAGTGTTTTTTCTTTCTTTCTTTTTTTTGGCAGAACTGGGAAATGAACTAAGGCCCTTGTGCTTGCCAAGGAACACTTATTCCACTGAGCCATCTCCCTGGTCCCTTTTTTCTTAATAAACTTTTGAAATTAGTGAGTGGGATGGACCACAAGGGAATCACAAATACTCAAGAGTAAAAATAACTTAATGAATATAGATGTATTCATTACATTTAAATCAGGACATTTTAATTAAATGTGGTTTGTGTTATAATTTATTCCTATATTTTATTATCATGCTTCTACTTGTAACTCTATCAAAATATGTGTACAATCAATGACAACGGTTTTTAATCATTTGAAGTTTTAATAACTACAGTCAAGTGTACAAATTAAAACCAATCCCAACATTTTTTATCTAAATTGTTATATCTCCTCCAAAATATTTTAAAAATTCCAAAGTCATATTATTCCCTCTAAACAAATTCCCACTCCGTTTCATGTGTACATTTGGTCCAATCAGGATACCTTCTTTCATTAATCAATATGAGGACTTCAGGGTCAAGTATAATAAAATAAATTGGGTATAATATTTGTGAGAACCCAATTAAAGGGAAAGTGAGAATTTAAGGATTAAACAATGAAGAGAGGGCAACCAGAAAAACTAGGAAGTATTACAGGGGCAAAGCTGTATCTTTAAATGCACAGGATGGTTAAGGCAATGATCCTGAGAATCTTCAGCAGGTTTTTGAAACTAGCAGTTAATTGGCAGGATTCTCACCCTGACTAACTATATATGCTGATACCTTTGAACTAAGCAACTGCACTGAAGATAGCAATGCATAAATATTAGGGTCATGCTTGGAATGCCTGTCATTCTGGTCTTCTAAATATGTACTGCTTGTCATGTCATACCAATTACTGCTACACTGCCTCTCAAGTAAATATTTGTTTTTAAAAAGGGGTAACAAATGAAAACAAGAAAAAAAATGTCATAGGACTGTCCTGCTACAATACTGTATATGATTAGATTTCTAAATTTCTGTGTCAAAATATGTAATTGTTTATTCCTATTTTCTAAAATATTTTTATTTTTCTTCACATTCTGTATGGATTTAAGGTTTAATATATCAGTACTTGATGGAAAATACCTGTTCCGTGTTATGTCTAAGATATTGGATATTTTGAGCCGGGCGTGGTGGCGCAGGCCTGTAATCCCAGCACTCGGGAGGCTGAGGCAGGAGGATTGTTGTGAGTTCGAGACCAGCCTGAGCTACAAAGTGAGCTTAAGGCCAGCCTGAACTGCATAGTGAGACCCTGTCTCAAAAAAAGACAAAAAAAAAAAAATAAGATATTGGATATTTAGACAGATAGTGAGGTTAAGCTCAGTTGCCTGTTATAGGGTAATAATATCATTAAACTTCTCTTCTGGAGGGTCAACAACAAGTTTTCAGACCAAAAATTAGAGAAAAAGAAAGGCTGTAAGGACCCCCAACATTTTGGCCCTAGCCTCTCAAGGTCAGGTAGGACTCAGGATAAGAACCTGGACTGCAACATCCTGTGACTCAGTTGTGTCCCAAATTTTCTGATCAAGGAGATTATGGGGCCACAGAGGAAAGTGCTCAATGGTGTAGAGTGTGCCTAAGGAGAGTCACATGGTGATAAAACATTCTCTCAGGCTTTCACAGAGAGCAAATTGGTGAAGCAATGGCTGTGACTCATCCTCATGGCTAACACTGACAAAGGATCTACAAACTGTGGTACAGAGTTTCAGGGTAAATCCTGAGGGGATTTGACTGACTTTGGAAGATAGAAAAATTACATTTCTTGTTATATATGCCTTGCTTTCTCTTGGACTTAACCGTCCAGCAGAAAAGTATAAAAAGGAGGTATAAAAGTAAAGCCATATTAATATGCTGAATTGTAAAAAGCTCGAGTGAACAACTTCTGACATTGCCAGTATGGATAATCGACTACTACTATGAACTACTGGACTACCTTGGATTATTTTGCTGATTTCACTCACCTACAATATTTGAATGGCAATGGAATACCCATCTTTGACAAAACTAAAGAAAAAAAGGGATACAAATGAAGGACCATTTTTTATCTGTATATACAAAATAGTTAGGATAGGTGTACAGCTACTTTCTCTTAATTCAATGAGAAGAAAATTTGTACTAATTGTGTTTGCATAGCATATCATGTCTGCAACTTGTACTATGAATAACCACTACAAAGACAACAATAATGTAATGTATTAATTATTGAAACTGTCCCACGGGTTTTCAAACTGTCTCATTGTTATTTGTTTCTCAAGAAAGTTAATTTAAAAATTTTGTGAGAACATTAGTCTACTAAGGAGTACTTTGTTTGTATTGAATTAAACTCTTATTTGATGGTTATTGACTTTTGTTCCAAGATCAGAAAGGTAAAAGGCCACCATGTTCTTGTGTTTAGAACCACGTGAAGACTTGGTTGGAGCAGACAGCATGTGGAGCCAAGAAAGATCATTACCAGGCTTCAATACCTTTTTGTAATGTAACAAAGAGTAGTAATGGTTGATACCTGGAATGTGGGAGTGATGCTCCTACACCTGAAGTCACACTAAAGGAGAAGAGAGAACTACTCATGCACACAAGCCCAAGCCCTTGCAAACTAAGTGGAGTAGAAGGTATCCCCTTGGTGAGAGTCACATTAGGCTGACAGCAACCAGAATGCACCTCTTGGATTTCCCCGTAAAATAAATATCAAAAATTCTCTTGGCCTAGTTTCAAAGAGCTACTCATTAAATAAAATATAGGTAATAGACAATGGGAGGTAGACTTTAACAAATGGCATGGGGACCAAGGGATGGAGGATGAGGGAGAAAGGAGAGGGGAAGGGGAGGCCAAGGGGAAGGACCAACTTCCCACATTGAATGTAATTGCTATGTACTGCAAGCATGGAGTCATACCTGCAAGTGAATATATGGGTGGCTCAGAAGATTGTGCTCATAACTGCCATTAGTGTTTTTGAAAATAGAAGTTAATGTTTAGAACATTCACCTTGACTAACTCTGTATGCTAATATTTGTGATCTGAGCAGCTATATAGAGGACAGCAATGTGCAACACAAATCCCATGGTTGAACGCCTCCCATCTTGGTCTTCTAAATGTGTACCACTTCTACTGTCTTATCCATTATTATACTTTCTTTAAAATGAATTTAAAAAGATAAGGAAGAATAAATTGAGATTTATTTAAAGCAATTGCCAATATTCAGTTATTTCCCCAATCTTATATAACTATATCTGTTAATCTGGGAAACAGATTTAATGATAAAAATAGATAATGTGGTAACCTTTTTTTTTTTTTTTTTCTTTTTTGGTGGAACCAGAGATTGAACTCAGACCCTTGTGCTTGCCAGGGAAGTGCTTATTCCACTGAGCCATCTCCCTGGCCCCAACCATTGTTAATTAGCTATTCCTGTTTTGAACATGTACAGCATATGAACTGCTGTATGTTACCCTGTTTCTGTCTTTATTTCTATTTGGTTTTGCTTCTGTTTTTACTCTTAAAAATAAAATAAAATCTAAAAATCCTATGGACTTATAGAATTAAAAACAAAGGGGCCAGCAGTTACTGCCTCACACCTTGGAACTCCCTTGCCCCACCACTTCTCTAGCCCTTTTGCTTCCCCTGTAGAGTCCCCTGTATTCCTCCACTTCTAGGAAGCAAGCAATCGGCACTTGGCATGTAGCTCTGGGGTTGTCATAGGCATTCTTAGCAATTCATGCCACACTTTCCAGTTGTTCAGTATTTTGAATATGATTCCTGGTGTCATGATATCATCCTGATGGTTTGTTCACAGAAAATTACTTTTTCTTGGAAGATCAGTGCATTTTGTGAAGAAAAAGAAAAACAATATTGTTTTTGCAGAATCTTTTTTTCTCCTCCCACAGGAATATTTCTTTCATTTCATTGAGTCTGGTGCAAACTTTCAAAAACCATGGACTTTTTTATTGAACTGTATGTCTTTTCTTACCTTAACATAAATAATCAATTAAATACAGTTTTATTTCATTAGAAAGAGGTTTGAAGTCATATTTGAGAAGTGTTTGCTGTTCTTTTCCATTTGTATTATGAAAAGAATGGTTTTAGTTACAATTAATTTTTGAAAGGATCTGCATATTGCACACCAACATTACCCCTTTAATAACAACTCTTTCTTGTCACCATCATTGAATTCACTTTTGATTTTCCAATCAGAAGATGTAAATAACATATGACGTAGTGTGCTAGCAAATCTGCAAAATGTGCTTTTCCATTTAACAGAGGGGAAACTACCTTTATATCCTTTCAGAGAGGAACTCAATTAACTTTTTGTCATCCTCTGCCTTTTATGATCATAAAGTAATTTCAGACATAAAATTTTCTCTATTCCTAAAAGGGCACTACTGGTAAATAAATACAATGGTGTACTGCCCAAGTGTAAAGAAGGATAAATTTGAATAATTTGTAGGTAAATGGTTGCACTTCAGGACCGTACTGCTAAATGAAATAAATCAGACACAGGATAAATGTCATGCAGTTTCTCTTGATGAGAGACCCAAAATATAAATAATTCAAAGGACAAAATAAAAGATAAATGATAAGGAACATTTAAGAGGGAGGTGGACTTTGTGGAGATGGGAAATATTGAGGAGAGATGAATAGCAGTTAGGGAGGGAGACTAAAAACGATTAAGATGTGGCATGTATATGTACCAATTGTCCATGATAAATATAGTTAATTATGATGTGTTGCAGACATAGCCTAATAAAAATCAACACAAATAAGAAAGGTTAAAAGGGCACTATTTAAAACCTGGTTCTACATTTGCAATTCAGAGAAGAGACCCTTAAATGGTTCAAGTAGTGAGAGTGTGCAAAAAGCCATAAATAAATTACACAGAAGCAGCTTGTGCAGGAGGTGGACCGTTTGCTTCACTGCTGTAAGGTTACATTGACACTCTGAATTATACTTGAAATATCGTATACTAGTGTTTTAGGTTCACTTTGATTTGTTGCTTTATTCTTCTCTGTCAAAGTCTATGTCCTAGATTAATTGCATTCTTTGCTGTTTTTGAGCTCTATTCTTCTACTTAAGAATATAAGGACAATTAGCAAATATTGTTACTTATCATGACAGGGAGGCTGGTAAAAAGCTTGCATTAAGTACAGATTGTTGTGCTTATTTGACTTCGTCACCAGGAAGAGTGGCAAACAAATGCTTTATAACCTTTTACCGAAATATATTTTACATTGGTTATGATAAAACAAAACAGTAAGGAACACAGTTCCCATCAGTGTTAGTTTTGCTTTTCAACATTCTAGATGCAAGTGAACTTGCAAAAGATAAATGCAAAGGACACAGAAAATCTTGTTTCTTCTAGGTTCCAGCCCCTTTTGTCTGGCAGCAATGTACCCTGGAAATATTTCATAATGAGCACTGGTACATGTTCATTGACAGGGTGGCACTCCCTTCCTCAGCAGAGTCAGGTAATTGGCAACCCATTTGCAGAGCCCCAAGTTTCCTTCTGCTTGCTGGAGCTATGCAGGCAGCTCCTTTGAACAGATGGCTTCATGTCTCCTGCTAAGGGGTCATGAAATTCTGCTTTTCCTTTTTACTCACACTATACAAAGAGTATACCTCACTTCATCAGGTACAAGCACTAACTAGATAACTCCACTTAGAAAATCATGCCTGGCTTTCCAACCTCCTACGTACCACAGTTACTTTTCTTTTTTTTTTTTTTTTTTTTACCTT
>PVKA01047091.1:0-14519 GCA_004027165.1 Ctenomys sociabilis | reverse complement strand
GGCGAGCCGGGGCGGGCAGGTCTCCCGAGCCTCCTCCCCATAGGGGTGGCTCCCATGGAGGAGGCGGGGGCGGAGCCGAGGGTTGGACACGCCTCTCTCTCCACAAAGTCTCCTCCTCCCTAGAAGGGGAAATTCCTTCGCCGACCTCCAGACGGCGTAGGTCCCTGCGCAGAGTAGCATAAGGACCTTTCTCAGGCGGTGAATCTTTTAATGGCCCCCCTTCTCCTAATTGCTCATCATTCTCCGGCTCCTCGTCGGTACCCGGATCTGGGGAGTCAGGCTCCGAGGGGCACCGGGACGCTCCACGGGAGCTCTCAGATCTAGCCTTTTCTAACGCCTGTCTTGCCTCCCCCAACTCCAGCGGAGGCTCGGGAGCGTCTGGGGCACTGTCAGCCCTCAGGCACGCCCGGACCATCTCCCAAATAGGGTGGACCATTGGGTCGATATCTCCCTCCTCTTCTGCAAATTGAATATCTTTTCCCAACTTTTCCCATGAGGGTAGGGTTAGCGACCCGGTACGCCAGAACCAGGGTGCTATGGTATTTAGATGTTTGAGGAAGGAGGCGACCGTCTGTCTTTTCAAAAACAGTCCGCGTGATTTTAGCAGCAAGCGGAGCGACAGGACAAGCGGAGCGCTATGAGTATTACCCATAATGAAAGTGAAAGGAAACAAGACACAGAGGGAAAAGAAAAAAAAGAAGGAAGGAAGGGGGGGGGGAGCCCAATCGGCGCAGTAGCCTGCTGGGCACGCCTTTATTTTTCAGGCAGGTTCTCTCCTCCTTATGGGAGACACAGTTTCCCTTACGGTGTCGCGACCACCCAGGGCCAGGTTAAGCCACCGCTTACCTGCAGGTACGTACCAAATCTCCAACTCGATTAGGGTCAGGCCGTTCCCTGTACGGGCCACCAAGTTGTCCGACGCCGCTCCCGTCCCGCGGAAGAAGACACTCAGACACTCAGCAACGGGTTCAGCAAGCCTTTATCGAGTGGGATGCAAGCCTCTACATGCGTCCACTATCCACGGCTCCTATTGTGCAAGCATGGCGGATATTCTGATACAAGAAGCTATATAGGTTCCGTATACCAATCATCATTATACACGTGGCCGATTACTATTGGTAGATCTTACAGCAATGGCGGGCTTATTCCAAATAAGGGAGAGGTTGGTACAGCAACAAGAACCAGGAAGCCGGATATAGGCGCTATCTTGGCTGACACGATGGGCGGGGCAGCGAGGAGCGGTCGCCATCTTAGAGCGGCTCCCGACAATAGTAGTCAATTAAAATTATGCTGTTATACACTCTCAAGGGTTTTCTTTGATGTATTTAGTACAAGGTCTATAGGGTCCCACTGCACAGATTGGATTTGCAGTGATTCCCCTGTTTTCAGCCTCCTAAGCCCTGGGATTATAGGTGCTCACCACCACACTCAGTTTCAGCCGCCATCTCAGGGGGTGGGACTGAAACAGCGTGCCTGGGGTCCAACCCCACTTCCTGAGTCTGCCTAAGTAGGAACTTTAGTCTATTTAAGTTTTATGCACATATCTCAATATGAAAAGGTTAAAAACTGTAGTTTGCAGGATAATTATATGGACAAATGGTAAAAGAAATAAAGAAGCTGGGGTGCAGTAAGAGAAGAGAGAAGTTCTGAGAATAGCGTGATGAATGTGAGTTGAAATTCAAAAAAATCATCCTAGAGATTACTTTTAACATTGATTGCTGATATTTATGTCATTGAAAAATTCTCATACTAGGCAAAATGGATGGAATTGGGAATAATTAAAAACTATAGCACAGATTTTTCAGAATATCACAAATGACTTTTTCTTCATAATCATCTTCACAGGGGCCGGGGAGATGGTTCAGTGGAATAAGCGCTTCCCTGGCAAGCACAAGGGCCTGAGTTCAATTCCCGGGTCCGCCAAAAAACAACAACAACATAATCATCTTCACTTGGTTTTCTGTGATGCTTCAGAATTTATGAGGCTGCAACTATTTTCTGGAATAGTGTTTCTGAGAAATGTCTGGCAGGTGCATTCTGATACTTCATGTGGAATTTCTGTTCATTTAACATGTTGAACCAAACTTCATATTTTTCTCTCAAACTTCATCTTAATCACTCTAGCTCTGCTTTTGTTTTACTGCAAAAGAACTAGTGAAACTATAGTATGCACTTTGCAAGTTAAAGACATTACTAGTTTTATATTTTAAAATAAGATGGTATAGAGATACTTATAGCAACTTTATCTCCCAAATCCAATCCAATTTCTTTCTGTCATGTTTTTCCCTTTTAATAGCTCCAATCTATATGAAGTCAATGTGAGAAATTAGAGCTCTACAGACTGGAAAAAATCATAATGTTGATATGTAATAGATCTTCTTTAAGAAAAAGCTTGTATATCACTGACGATTTTTATGAATTTGTGGTTAATTATTATATTTGCAGGATATATAAAAATCAATCTATTAAATATTTCAGTGTCTTCATATGGTAAAATTATCTTTCTTGCTCATAATGGATTCTTAAGACTTTTTTATTGTTTTGTATTTTAGAGAAGAATCTACAGCTTGTCCAGGGTCTCAATACTAGATCAGACTTGTGGAGATTCTCCAGTTTACAGCCTCCCAAGAGCTGGGATTACAGGTGCGTGCCATCACATCCTAAGGCTTTTTTCCAAAATAGTACTATATCATGTATCTTTTCTCCAACAACTCCTAACCAATTATAACTTGTAAAGAAAAATAGCATGAGCTCATTTCCACCGTTTAAAATATGGCCTCATATATTAAATTGATAGTATGTAAATATATCTTCCCAGTTTATTTCTTCCTCTGTTTCTTTTACCTTGCAGTTCTTTAAGCTATCATCTTTCCCTTAAATTACATTTACTGCCACAAGTTTTAATTACTTTTTTATAACCAAGTTTTCCATCATTGATTATTGTTAAAGACCTCTTAGCAGTACAGACAAATGTAAACAAAATACATTTATTTAAACAACACACAGGAGATAATTAGCTAATGTGTACAGGTGGTAATGACAGACTTTTGGAAGAATATAGCAAATAGCAGTGTGTGGAAATTAGGTTTTATCTCAGCTAGAATGATTTGACAATCTTTTCCAGAACATGCAAAAATTTCATGATGAGTAGCTGAGCAATACACTAGCCAATTCCAGAGTATTTGCATATCATAGAGCTCCTACTTCTCAGATTGTAATGAAGAAGCTAAATATGCTAAATAATAAGGTACTTTGGGAGTTCTTTGTTAATTTTTATTTGACATTCTCCTTATCATATTAGCAAAAGAGTTAAAGAGCTTATGTTTGATAATTCCAATACAGTATGAAGGTAGGCTGAGGATTTATTGTCTGTGGCAATAGACCTGTCTATTGCTAGGAGACAAGGAGAATGGAAAGCCTTAAACCACAGAGTAGGTAGGCTATATGAAAAACTGACTTTTCCTCTGTCTGGCTGTGAGTGTTTTCATTATGCAGGATTTGAATTTTTGCCACTTTCCCCAATGTATATGTACCGATGTCCAGTTATACTTGCCCACAACATTGCAAAGGTAAATAAAAATTACTTTTTTTTTTTGTTTGTGTTATTGAAGTACAAATATCAATGAGACAGTTTTAAGATACCTTGACAAGATGGATTTGATAAATTAATACATTGCAAACTGTTTTCATAATGTTTTGGTATCATAGAAGGTACATACATGATATTATACTTACAGACATTATTATACTGTATGTCTCTTATCAGTAAATTAAGAGAGTGTAGCTGTTGGCACATCTTATTTTTTATAAAAAATTACTTTTAAGCCGGGTGTGGTGGCGCAGGCCTGTAATCCCAGCACTTGGGAGGCTGAGGCAGGAGGATTGTTGTGAGTTCGAGACCAGCCTGAGCTACAAAGTGAGCTTAAGGCCAGCCTGAACTGCATAGTGAGACCCTGTCTCAAAAAGACAAAAAAAAAAAAAAAAATTACTTTTAAGATCTAGGACATTATTAGCCTAGCTCAACTATACCCCATTAATTGAATTACTTTATGTGGTATCTGCATTCGTAAAAGAAAACTTCAGTTCTGGAATTTGCTGATAGAATCTGTCAAAACCCCTGTTTGTATTACATTCAAAGCCAAGAGCATGAAGGTATTAGGGTCTGAGAGTATTATACGAATTCTATGTTTTCATTTATTTATATTTTTATTACTATATGTTTGCAGTTCCTAATGTTTGCACTACTTGTGTAATGTTGATACTGTACATAAGATTGTATGTTCTTTTTAACTTAATATAAACCTCATAGAATAATAATATTTATACCTCCAATGGCATTAATTCCTTTTCATTACATAGAAAAGGAATGTTTACATAGATTTGTAAACATTAAGCATTTTGCCTAAGGTAACTTACTCAACTATTAAGACTGTGGCTCTTAATCCCATATTTACTCAAGTGTATAACATTAAATAATAGTATGAGTAAATAAAAGGACAGAGGGGGAAGAAAAGGAAGGGATAAGGCAGTAAAGAAGAGATAAGAAGTAAAAGGAAAATAAGCAATCAAAATCTTCTACTTTGCAGACATTATTTGCTTAGTATCTAAAATGGCTGGGCTGTCACTGGAACCCACTATTCAGTCTCACTCCTTAGGTCATTTTAACCTGAGAACAAATGGAGAAATTAAGTCACTTTTCAAAGCCTTTAAAGATAAAATAACTTAGTCAGATTGCATCACTAGTACTGGCTGAACTGAAGCGCAAATCTTTTGATTAAGTCTACCACTGCTGCAGGCTGTCTCGTGGGAACCAGAGAGCACAATGTGTACATGTGGGTGTGTTCGCACAGATGCTCTAGCACAGGTTGGGTGTTCCTAGGATCTCATGGATTCGAGGCTTTGACTCTAGGTGGGGCTTTGGGAGGGGCTGCGGAAGCTTTCAAAAGTAAGGCATTGTGTGAGGACTTTAGGTTTATCAAAATACTTCCCTGCAATCTCACCTTGTCATAAGAGGGCTTCTATTTAAGGAGCAAGTTTGTGCTCACCCAGGTTTCCCTGTTCACTAGCTCTGGATATAATCACGTTTCTGCCTGTCTTTCCACCATTGCTGTCAGCCTAGAGGGGGCACAGCCAAGACCAGCACAGACCACAGAGCTGCCCTGTGTTATCTGAACTTTGAGCCTTCTGAAAAGGTCAGCTAACGCGCCTGTGTTCTTCATTAGTTATGCTGTCTCAGACGTTTCATGGCGGTGGCTAACATCTCACAGATGCACCATGCTGAATGTCTGCTGGCAGGAAAATGGTAAGGCAAAGAGGGTTTTTAATGAGGAGCTTAAAAATGTCAATGTGAATATCAAAACTATTACATTAAAATAGATACTGTTTTTTTAAAAAATATTAATGTATTTAATACAGGGTCTACAGGGTCTCACTGCAGATCGGGCTCATAGTGACCCTCCTGTTTTTAGCCTCCTAAACACTGGGATTACAGGGATGCGCCACCACGCCCAGTCTTGAGTTGCTGTGGCACGCCACACCAGGGACGGAACCGCAGTCCCTGCATCTGCCTGAGCAGACGCTTTAATCCACTGAGCTGTCTAGCCGGCCCTGATACTAGTTGTTTTTAACATATTACCTAATATTCAATCTTACATATAAATACAATATCATTCATTAGTTTTTATCCACTAATTTAATTCAATTATTTTGTATAGCTAGCATATGCAAGTTTGTTAAAAGTGAATCATTGCACATTCTTGCCACACACTTACATAGGGAGGAGCTAAAATGAGTATAAAAATTAATATAAATTTAGGGCAATAGTGACCAAAAAATAGGTGTTGTTAAGGTCTATGCTTGAAATCTCTGGGGAGTGCAGTGATTTTTGCTTGAAGTTCTACTTTGTAGCTAATTAATAAAATTTAGTAAACTCCCTTATATGCAGAGAGCACATGCAAGGCCTCTCAGCAGATGTCTGAAGCCATGGACACTACAGAACCCTACACATAGTATAGTTTTCAATATATATAAATTAAGATCTAATTTATATATTAGGCATAGTTGGAGATCAAAAATAATATTTAAAAATAAAATGGTATAGGGCCTGGGGAGAGAGCTCAGTAGAATAAGCACTTGCCTGGTGAGCACAGGGTCCTGAGTTCAATCTCTGGTACTGCAAAAAAAAAAGAAAGAAAGAAAGAAAGTGGTATAATTACAACAATATAGTCTAATAAATTTTATAGGATTAGTTCTCTCAAAATATCTTATTGTACTTAAACTTTTGGTTTGAAGGAAACAGCTTACAGATTTTCCTGTGCATATTTACTTTTCATTATTAATATTTTTGTGCCTTGGACCTCCTATTAAGTGAAATTATGGTTACTTGAACACTACCATGGTAATAGGTTGTAGTCTAGTTGATAATCAGGAAAGGCGACTCAGCAAATAACTGGTGGGTAGCACATATAGCATGGATCCTCTGGACAATGAGCAAAACAATGATTAATTAGCCTGTAGGACAAAGCGAGCAGGCAAGAGATCTGATTCTCCTTCTCAGGCTGGCACACAACTTAAAATTTGGGAGTTGTTTATTTCTGAAATTTATTCTGGACTTTGAATGTGTTTCATTCAAAGAGCTTGGTAGAAACTTCTAGTCCTTTTTCTTTCACTATCAACACTTGGCTTCCCTTAGGTACCTGCTACTCAAGTAAGTATGACTTGTAATTACTGATGTAAGTGAAATTATTTTCTAAAGATCACTCTCAGAAAAAATAAGTAAAGATGGCTCTGAGCCTTCACAAAATGTTTACACGAGTAATAAGATTGGTCTGGATTTAGTTCATTTTGGTTTATGAATATTTCATATTCAATATTCTTAGTATCAGTTGAGATAACTTATATAATGGTCTACGGCCATACCACCCTGAACGCGCCCGATCTCGTCTGATCTCGGAAGCTAAGCAGGGTCGGGCCTGGTTAGTACTTGGATGGGAGACTTATATAATGTATCAATTAAATCTAGAAGAAAAATATCACTTAATATTTTACAGCCCTGAATTGATTTTTATCATATGTTTGCAGTTGTATCTCCAAGTCCTAATTTAGAAAATACAATTAATATTTCTCTTTTCATATTTTTCTGTGTATCTATTATACATATCTATTTACTTTTTTCTTTAATAACTTGAAAGCCAGGCGTGGTGGCGCAGGCCTGTAATCCCAGCACTCGGGAGGCTGAGGCAGGAGGATTGTTGTGAGTTCGAGACCAGCCTGAGCTACAAAGTGAGCTTAAGGCCAGCCTGAACTGCATAGTGAGACCCTGTCTCAAAAAAGACAAAAAAAAAAAATAATAATAATAATAATAACTTGAGTGGTGACTGTGTGTGCGAGTTATCCCTGTTGAAGTCAAGACCATGCCTGACCTATTCCAATGAGAACTGAAAATCCAGCAGCAGCAGCTTCCAGATAGAAGTCTAAGTATCCAGAAAGAATTAAGAAGTTTTCTTGAATTTACTCTAAAACATCATTCCCTTTCCCATTCCAGTTACTTGTGTAATTGACTTTTTTTTTCTTTTGCAGAGTCCAACTGCTAGAAGGTAGGTGAAAGGAGAAAGAAGAAGACTGGGCCAAAGGATAAACTGACTTTGCTCAAGTCTAAAATTTCATGTGATGTAAAGAACATGGATTTCTCATTAAAAGACCAGTCTATGCTTAATTTATAGCATAAAAATAAAGATTTCAAATAACATCAAAACTTCTCACCAAATGAAATTAGTGAGCTAGGCTGTTTGTCCTATATTAAGACCAAGACCTTGAACCTTCCCTGGAGAAGGTAATTCTAGTTTTAAAATGCTTGTAGGTATCTACAAGATGAGGTTCAGAGATATAAAGAATAATACTACATTTGTCCATTTTGATACTTCTAATAGTTTTTGTTTTGTCTGATCTTTACTTGATTTTCTATTGCATATGGTCTTATAAAATATATTTATGTATATTATTATACATTTTCCATCCTTGTTTTCAAGTTTTACTGCTTTTTTTTTTGCCAGTTTAGAGTCCTTTCAGTCAATTGTAAAACCTATTGTGAGCAAATTTTTTTCAATGCAACTCTTATGAGTTTTGCATTCCAGGATAAATTATAGGGGCTAACGGAAAGCCTCAGAATTCCTTAACCATGCCTAGGTAACAAGTCGTACCTCAGCACTCAATGGGGGGAAGTCTAAAGACTTGCCTATGAGTCACATTTGACATCGAATCATTTGTCACCTTTCCTGGAATTGGAGACCTTTGCTTTATAGACATTTTTCTAATAAACATTTAGAGATTCCAACATTCATACCGATGAACTGGCTTTATGGCCTTACTGGTTAAAGAAAGCAACCTAATTCAGCATTTAATTCTTAAAGAGACTTTGATGAAAGTTTTCTATTATGTCTCATCAGAAATAACCAGATTGAACAGAATCTGTCAAGTGATAAAACCTAGCAGAAAGCCTGGCCTCTGGAACAGCAGCGAATTGATACCTAAAGAGCATTGCTCTTGCTCAGTGTGCAGTGTTTATAAAAATATTATCAGCTGACCACATTTTTAATCTACTAAATATTTGGCAGCACCACCGAAATCCTTTCTAGCAGAGCATTCAGGATGACTTTAAATAAACAGAGCCAGCAGCCAGGAAATGCAAGCTTCAGTAGATTTACAGCAGTAAGGGATAGTTACCAAAAGGCTCTTATGCCTGGTTAGAGTTAAATAATTTACTCTTCACTACCATTAAATGTTTTAAAATTATCTCAGTGTATTTATGAGTGTGTGTTTATTCCAGTATAATTATTCCTTTTTGCCACTCTTGATGTTAAATCCTGAAAATGGATCAGATTTTCCCTAGGTTATTAGTATGTAGTTTGTCCTCCATTTAACTGTTCTTTTCCAGAGCATTTTAATGAATTAGTAACCAGACTACACAAGATAGCAAATTACAATGAGCTTTTACCTTGTCTCTGCAAGTATATATATAAAGATTTTTTTTTACCTTGTTTAATAGATTCTAACAACATGAGGTGCTTTTGTTCTTAATTCATTGCTTTAAACTATAGACACAAGGTATCTTTTCACGTTTATTCTATTTATTTAGAAATTTCAGCCATTGTTGAGTTCCTATTACATCGGAGAAATTTTGTATCATTTCTAATGATTTTTTTCTATCACTAAATTGTATTCTTTCAGAAAATAAAAAAGAAATTTCACTTTTTTCTATTTTTGTAAAATAAAGAAATTTAGTTATTTTCTCTTACATTGAAACAAAGAAAAAATTTATATATCAAATAATATTTTTTTCATATACTCAATTGTCATTAAAGAAACAGATTATTGTATACCTGCTAATCTAGTAGGTAATGCAGGCAGTTCAGATGTCTTTGTAAGATCCGTAGGTTAAATTATTTGGCTCAAATGCATATGGTCAGTCCCATAGAATCATACAATGCTATCATAATTTCTTTGTTATTACTTGAGTCAAAGAATTGAAATGATTCATCTGAAGTAATATATCTCTTGCGAGTGTCTATTTGAGTTAGAAGTTTTTACTCATAATGTCCAACTATCCTAGCATACGTCTCCTCTGATCATGAGGTGAGCAGAATAAACATAATTATGCTCATTTTATAGATAAAGGAATCTCATTTTGAAGAGTTATAAGAAGTTAACACGGGTTCCCGAATGCCTAGATCAACAAGTGGGACATCCGCCTTGCAGCTAAGTGTCTGGCTGGTATGCTTCCTATGTAGCAAAAATAGACATGAAATAGCCGGGCGTGGTGGCGCATGCCTGTAGTCCCATCACTCAGGAGGCTGAGGCAGGAGGATTGTTGTGAGTTCGAGACTAGCCTGAGCTACAAAGCGAGCTTAAGGCCAGTCTGAACTGCACAATGAGACCGTGTCTCAAAAAAAAAAAAAAAAAAAAAAAAAAAAAAAAAAAAAAAAAAAAAAAAAAAAAAAAAAAAAAAAAAAAAAAAAAAAAAAGACATGAAAAGATGGATTTATATAATTGCTGAAGTAGGGGAGGGGAACGAAGGGGAGGGGAGGGGTGAAATCACATTGGGTTGCTTGACCTTTTTAATTAATTGTTAATCAATAGACTTCTATTCTATTTAAATAGTATAACTAATATTATCAACTAATATAGATAAGTTGATGTCTTTAAAAAATGCTATTTAAAACTGAGAATTAGTGGCTTAGAACACTCAGGATTCAAGGCTCAGTTTCCAGCATTTTCCCCACTCCTTAGCTGCACTGATCAAAATTATGGTGGGTCCTCGTGACCTCTGTTGGCAGGACTGGCCATGGTAACAATGATGTTTACTTCTCATATTCCATTATCCCAGAAATACTGATCTGTGCCTCAGCATTGCGGTTAGTATCTTTTATATGGATGGATTATAATGATTGCAGGTGTTAAAAGTGAATAAATTCAAGAGTTAATAATAGACTTAAACCAACTGATAGGTCAGTTTCATGAAAAGAGAAAAATTGTTGTCTCAAAACTAAACTAAATAAAAAAATCACAAGTGAAAACATTGTGTCAAATAGTTAAGATACTGAATTTACTCATTTTTACCACACAAGAAGTGTACTTAAATAGATATGAGATGTATGCTTGTAGGTGTTAAAATCTGTAATGATGGAAAATATAAAATACGGTTTTAATTTTCATGGTTTAAACAATCAATTTCTCTCTTCTGATACCTGAAGCACCAGCTTTTATATCTTCTACTCCAATTTATTTTCAGATCTCACATGCTGGCAGAATGTCATAAAAATTTATTATGGGCTATCAATGTGATAAACACTCTGATTTTTATTATTTGTTATATCCCCCCTAAAATTATCATTCTATTTTATTCAAAATAAAGATCTTATTTTGGTAGTAAATTAAGTTGTCGTAATTCTTTCAAGTGTGAAATCACATTGGGTTGCTTGATCTTTTTAATTAATTGTTAATCAATAGACTTTTATTCTATTTGAAATGTTGGAGGAGTTTCTCTGAAGATACTAACAGGACTGCTTATTTGTATTCTCCAGAAACGTATTTTTAATGGTCAAGCATCATGTTTTATTGAAGTATGGATTCATGTTTATGTGAGCAAGTTGCTATGTTTTATTGGGTCATTTATAAAGGAAGTGGTGCTTCAATTCCTTCAAAGAGTAAAGAAGTTACTTCTTCATAACACCAAGCAACTATTGGAGGATGTTTTCTAAACCTGATGGGTTTCTTGCACTGATTATGTTAATGTTGATCTGTTCTCCTTTAGACAACACTTTATTTCGAGGAAAAAAAAACAAAACAGATTTCTGATGCAAAAATATGCTTTGTAGGCAGCCAAATAGCTCAGTGGATTAAAGCACCTGCAAGCAGGAGCAGGAGGTTGGGGGTTTGATCCCTAGACCTGCTGCACCAGCCCTGCCCCCGGGGCACACTGAGATGGAAATTGAGACTGGGCGTGGTGGCATGTGCCTGTAATCCCAGCGCTTGGGATACTGTAGGCAGGAGAATCACTATGAGTCCGATCTGGTAGTGAGATCCTGAACACCCTGTGGACCCTTCCCTAATATACAGGAAAAATAATATGCTTTGGGGTTGGATGTTAGCAACTGTAATGGCAAAAGGTGAGAAGCTGACACAATGCCTGAGACTTTGGCATTGAATTTTACCTCTCCCAATGTTTGCTCCCATGATTGATTGGTGATACTCATAGGAATTGCTAGAAAACTCATAATTCTGAAACTCAGATATTTTTTTTCCTTATCTTTATCCTGTATTGTTTTATAATCTTTTCCCAGGATAATTTTAAGATCTGTAAAGGCTCTTGATATTCCTTTTAGATATACCGTATCTATTATATCAAGCATGATTAAATGTTCTTGTTCCTAGATAATATGAAACTGCTATGGAATGGCTGCATATGTGTAAAATACAATTGAGCACAGGATGCTTATATATATGCTAAAATTTGATTTTGCAGTTTTAATTTTATATTTGTGTCCAATGCACATTATTTTAAAATTTTATCTATTCCTATAGAACTTTGAAAGTTATAGGATCCTTGTTTGGAGTTAACACTGATAACTTTTTTGTTTCTTTGCTATTTTGCCTGTACTTTACATTTCAGACTCATTTTTTTTTTCTATCTCTTCTATAGGACATTTTGAAATTATCTTTTCTATTATCTATGATGCCTATCAGTTTTATTTTTGACAGGTGTCTACCTTTCCAAATCTGTAGTGCTTTTCATTTCTTTTGGTCATACTTTTTTCTTGTATGTTGTATTTCACTTTTATTAGTATGTATAAAAGGTGGACTCTCAAGTATTCATTACATGAACTGGAAAATATATGATGTTTTCTTGGAAAGCCATTGTCCTGTGACAGTTGTCATCAGTGAATACCTTTTAAATATTTTGCCCATTCTACTTTGTTGTCAGTAGTTGCTAGCACCTATTCTGTTTTTGACTATTTTATTCTTTCTCATTTGGTAAGTCAAGAAGTAGGGTTTGGTGATACACCACACTTTGGCTTATTCATAAGTTTTAATTTAAACTTATGAATAAGCCTTTAAAACACTGGATGTGTTGGTCTGCTCGGTATGTCAAACATGGACTAGTTTATTGTTTTATAATATGGGAGGCCAGAGGTCTGAGATCAAAGTGTTTGCAGGGTGGGATTCTCCTGAGACTGTTTCCTTGGCTCATAGATGATCTTTGCTCTCTATGTGTCCGTATGTTCCCTTCTTATGACATCCACTCTATTGGATTACAGTTCACCCCAATGACTCCAGTTAACTGTAATTACCTATTTTTAAACCATGTAACTAAATACAATCCCTTTCTGAGATAATGACAGTATCAATATATGGATTTTAAAAGCCACACATCTCAGATCATAGTGGAGGACAACAACAAAATGAGCATCACAATGCGTAAAACATCCATCCACACACACTGATAATCCTGGTATGATGGTGAGAGGGGTATCTGGATTTACCTATTATGTAGAACAAGACAATGTTTATTTTTCTGACACAAACTGTATCACATAAGAGCAATTGGCTTACAGTTTTAGAATATATTTTTTGAATAGAAGATAAAACAGGCTAAGATTATACTACTATCTCATGCTTCAGAAACTGTCTTCTTCCCTGCCCACTCATACTACTCAGTTCCCCAAGTCTTGGGAAGTCATCTGCTTTGGTCACAGTGACTATGGTATGAGGCATCCTCATGCTGACACACATGACCACTGCTCTGGTCTTCTCCAACTCTGAACAACCTAAAATGGATAGGTTACTTCTACCTGATTACCCACAATCCAGTTGGGTAGACTAGTGTGTCCCAGGTCCTCAGCTTTTCTAACATAGGAGAAGTGAATATTTCTTTTTTTTTTCCCTTCATTCCTTCAATCATTATACAGAGCTAGAACCATAGTACTAAATCTAATATATTTCATTCTCATACAGTTTACTACCTATAAGCAAGCACATTTATGATCTATCACTGAGCTGGAGTGACTACACTCCCAGTCATAACTTTATAATCTGGGAGGCTGAGGCAGTAGGATCACAAATTCAATTACAGCTTGGGCAATTTAGCATGACATTGTCTCAAACTAAAAAAAAATGATTGATTTTGTAGTTTAATTTTGAAAACTCTTGATTTAACCTTCAGTACCACAAAAACGGGGGGCTGCAGGCTATGGCCTTTGTATTCAAATAATAGGGTAACAGGCTTCTATTGATAATTTGATAAATATTTTAGTGGAATTTGTGCAGTTTTGATATAGATTTCCAGAAAATAACTCTAGATGGAGATGACCATAAATAGAAAAGCCTTGAAGATGAGAGGGAAAGGTTGTTTTTGTCTTTCCAGGATATGAGTATTCATCTACTCAACAAATATTTAAATATTGTGTAAGCAGCTACCATGTGCTAGGCAGAGTGCCCTGGGTTCTCTGATGACTCAAAAGTGAACACAAATAGTGAAGGGGAGGGTGTCAGGTGGGATGTATGGACGGCAGTTATAGGAATGAATGTTAAGCTATAACAGTCCTCACACTGTGAGGTAGGGTGCAAGCAACATGAAGACCTCTACATGGGGAATCTGAGCTATCCCAAGCCACCAGAAAGTGCTTTGGCTAAAGCCATACTTGAGTTTCTATCTCAAGAGTGAGCAGGAGTTATCAATGTGATGGGGAGAAAATATGCTGACTGATAAGGGAGTGGGGTTGTACTTGAGTTATGGAGGACTTGCTTTACATAGTGGAAAATTCTTGCTGGAAGTGTCCTCTGAACTTCTAAAGGTCATCTCCCCTTGCATCATTCTGCAGCTGTACCCACTCAAAGCTAAACAGAGTGGATTTACGTCACTATGCAGTTCAAAAATCCATAGTGATACAGAAAGTAGTACTGGCTCCTTGCAGTTGAGCCAGGGCCTCAGGAAGCATGCTGTCAGGGAAGGGACGGGGGTGGGG
>PVKA01047090.1:0-14521 GCA_004027165.1 Ctenomys sociabilis | reverse complement strand
TTTTTTTTTTTTTTTTTTTTTTTTTTTTGGTATTGGGGACTGAACTCAGGCTCTTGACATTGAGCTACATCCCCAGCACCTTCCCCCAACATGTTTTATTTTGAGACAGAGTCTCATTTTATAGTTCAGGCTGGCCTTGAACTCACTATGTAGCCCAGGATAACCTCAGACTCACAAGGATCCTACTGCCTCAGCCTTCTGAGTCTGGGATTATAGGTGTGCCCCACCATACCCAGCTACTTTTTTTAAATTTTGAGATAAGGACTCACTAAGTCACCCAACATGGGCTCAAACTTACAATCCTCCTGCCTTCGCCTCTCAGAGTGCTGGGATCAGGCAGTGCTTCCGCACCACCTAGCTGTGAGAATCTGAGGGGCTGGCAGGAACATTGGTAGTTTAAGCCTAGCCTGGACAACACAGCAATTTAGTGGGACCTTGTCTCAAAAGTTAAAATATTAAAAAGGGCTGAGGCTGCAATGCATTGTGAAGACCTCAAGGCCAATCCCAGCACTGAAAGAAAAGGTGCTTAGAACAGGGCACGTGGTGCTAGACACGTTTAGTAGAATAGCTGTCATGTTACATCAGTCCTCAGGTGCCCCTTGTTTTCTCGTGGTGACTTCTTTTCCTCTTGTGGCACCTACAGCTGGGAATGGTTGTCATTTCCTGTACCAACCTCAGCTTAGTCAGGAGGGTGCCAAGTGCCTTCTCTTTCCTGTACAGGTTCAGTTTAATTGCCATTGAAAATGTTTTCAAAAAGGTTACACTGCGGTTTAGTGTTTACACAAAGCTTTTATGTATCCAGAAAGGTGTGGAAGCAGCAAGAATTTGACATTAGTGAAGCCAACAGTGATCATTAAAGAATGACCACAATTCTTTTACTTTCTTGCAAAACAATAGCCAAGTGTTTATGAGACCCAGGAAAGGAAGAACCAAGGAGATGAAGCTGCGTTGTGCTTTTTTATTACCGAGCAAAGGGCGAAATGTTCGCTGGTCACACTTCAGTAAAACTTCCAGAAAGAGTATCTAGGACTTGGAAAGAAATCTAGAAAGAACAACAATCTTTTAACTTCTGTGGCTGTAGCCTGCTTCTATTGTGGACTGCTGATCTGTGCTGGATTGTTTTATTAGAAAAAAATCACATATATATATATAATTAGCTAGCCATGTTTTGAAAATCTGTAACATATGTATCGTTGTGTGTAACCCTGTTTATGTCATTTTTTCTCTTTGTTTTTGCCTCAATTTTTCACTTTTCAAGGTAAAATACAAATAAATAAATTTAAAAATAATAAAAAAAAAACAGCAATCTTTTAAGAAATGGTATATCACCAGTGTTCCAAGTGGTACAGAAGCCTGAGCAGGTAAACAGCTGGGTCAGAAAGGGATTCAGAGAGTGGGATTCTAAATGTGAAGAAATTTTGGGAAAATTTTGATCAATTTGTTTGGCCTATGACTTCATTTTTATGCATATGCTTCACTTTTACTTGAAAAACAGATACCTTAGTAAATCTATAAGAGTGTTCAATAAATGTTTTTAAAATGCTGACTGGTAAGAAAGCTTACCCGCCTCTCGGTCATCTTCCTTCTCTCACATTTAAAAAATTAATTTTTAAATTGTGCTCAAATATACATAACAAAAATGTGCCTTCTTAATAATTTGTTATTTATTTTATTTATTTCTTTTTATTTGCACGTGTGTGTGTGTGTGTGTGTGTGTGTGCGCGCATCCGTGTGGTACTGGAGGTTGAACCCAGGGCCTTGTGCATGCTAGGCATGTGGTCTACCACTGAGTTATACTCACAACCCTTTTTACTTTATTTTGATACAGCCTCCCACAAACTTACCCAGGCTGGCCTCAAGCTCATAATCCTCCTGCCTCAGTCTCCAGAGTAGCTAAGATTAAGGCGTTGTCCCATGCCCGGCCCTCTTCATTATTTTGAAATGCACAATTCATTGGTATTAGGTAATTCACATTGGTGTATACCCCTTCCCAGGAAGGCAGTTTTGACATATTCTAATTAGTAGTGTATGATAGTGATGAGGTAGTTGCCTCCTTAGATTTCTGGTCACTGTAGACGAAATGTAGCCGTCCCCTGGGATGCGCTCTGCAGCCCACCCAGAGCCTCAGCAGGAGGCTCCACATGTGGCTGGGGCACTTTCTTCCTCCCCAGCGCTGAGGGAACTGAGTGCCAAGTGCAGTAGGACCTGGTCATGTCCAGGCGCTCCCCCATCTCCAGGCCTGAAGCCAGACCAGAATGGCCTGAACGTACTGTGGAAGCAGAAATCACCTCCCTCAGACTTCACGTCCTCACCTGTCAAGTGAGACCCTGTCAGGTTTTTTGTTTATTGCCGTGCTGAGGATAGAAGCCAGGGACTCAGGAATAGCCAGGCATTGAGCTACACATCCGCGGTTCCAAATATTTAATCATGTGACTGAAGGGACACAGACACGCACGCACGCACGCACACACTCTAAACACACACAAATGGGTTGGGATTCATGGGCTACAATGCGAAGGTGGGTTTATCATGACAGCTGAGTGGGGTAGAAGCATCCTTGCTCAGAGTCAAGGGGCAGGGCCAGGGAGATGGCTCAGTGGAGTGTTTCCCTGGCAAACGCAAGGGCCTGAGTTCAATCCCTGGTTCCGCCAAAAAAAAAAAAAAAAAAAAAAAAAGGGTCAAGGGGCAGTGAGCCACTCTTTGGGATCACAAACACCTTGGCCAGAAAGGGTGTGTGGTTCTTCCACAGGCACACAAGTCAGGGAGTGCGAGTGGGTTTAAAAACAAATGCCACAATTTTGGCTCCCATTAGGCTTGGGCAAGGGTTTCCAGGGAGCCCAGCAGCTCAGGCTACAATTTAGCAAGAGTCAGATGTGATACACAAAGCCATGAAGGAAAACAGTGAAGAGGCAAACTCCCAGGGTGGGGACAGGCACAGCCAGCCTGACCACCTGGATCTTTGTCCCTGGATCCTCATTCTGTGCAAAATATAAGTAAAGGGGGACCCCAGACACCCTTCACAAGAAAAGATTTGGCCACTTTCTCCCTTGATCTCTTCCTTGAGCAGCTGGAGTGCCTCAGATCAGGAAAGGACAGCTCAGGAAAGAGGACCAGAGTAATGGCTCCCTGTGCCATGCCCTGTCCCAGGCACATAGGCCCCAAGGGTCCTTGTCATTTGGAGTTCCATTCCGTTGGGCTCAATGTTGTTATTTCTTCCTCCCTCTCCTACTCGTCTTTCTCCTCCTTATTAGCAGGCCCTGAAGGCCCCTGTATACATAGGAGTATGGGATATATTTTCAGCTGCAAAACGTTTTCCCCCTTCATGATCTTACTGCATTCTCGAGACAGCTGGGCATGAAGGGCGTCAGTGCTACCATCGATCAGATGAGGAAACCGAGGCTTTGAGTGTGGCTTGGAAGTGGAGAGTGCTGGAAGCTCTCCAAACTAAGGTCCAGTACCAGCTCCTCCCCCAACTTTCTGGACTGCTTGGATAAGTTGCCCCCCTCCCTCAATTTCTCCCCTACAGCTTAACCCAAGGTGTTCTACCCTATGGTCTTCAATCCTTCCCAGATTTTCATTCCTGCTACTGTAAATTTCCTAGGAACCTACTGGCCAGGAAGTCAAAAGCCTGTACTCTCTGACCCTACTGAGTTCCCCCAAACAGGGCAAGGCTGGAAGACATAGGGAAGAGTGGCCACACCAGAGGTGGCCTTGTCAGACAGTGGCTGGGGTGAGTGGGCACCAAGACCAGAGTCTCTTATCAGGCATCGAAGCCCTCCAGGCCTATACAGCTCACTGCCTCTTAAAAATGACTTCCCACTGTGGCCTGAGAGGCTCTGAGCTCCTAGTCATATCTAGAGCCCGTCACAGCTTCTGGAACCACGATGTGTGAGTTTGGGGTCCCATTCTCCCACTGTCAGCACAGAGGATGCTGTGTGATTTGATACCTGACAGGACTGATCACTCACTGTGGACCAGCAGCTGCTCTGAAGGCTTCGCATCTATGATTTGTTTAACCCAAACTCCAATCGACTAGCTAGGTTTTATTATCCCCATTTCACAGAGGGGAGACAAGAAAGGTAGTCTCAGAGTTGGAACAGGGGTAGGGAAGCCTTCAGTTTTCTCAGCTTCCACCAGGGTGACTCAGTCTCCCAGGGCCAAGGTCCCACTGCCACTGCTCCCCAAGGCTAGGGGAGCTACTTCCAGCTGGGGTCCCAGAGAGTAGTAGAAGCTTAATGACTTACAAGCAATTAACTGTGAGAAAGTAAGCGTGAAACGAGAAGGCTTATGCCTTAGAAATTCAGTACATGCCAACCAGTTGTTTTCCATCCCCTTCAAGAAAGAAACAATTGGAGGTCAGACAGCGGAGAGAACTTCCCAATTACTACAGGGGTGGGCAACATTGTCTTTAATGGTTGGTTTTGAGAGAGGTCTTGCCCCCACCTAGACCAACAGTTGGGGTCAAAGAGAGGGACATTAAGTATACTTCTTTCTAGAGGATTTGCATTTGCAGATGGGGGTGGGGAGGCCCTGGGCAGCAGCTCTAGGGTAACTGAGGGAACAAACACGGAAAATAGGGGACCTTGGTTCTTATCTGTAGCTCATTAATGGGGAACATTAGTCAGCTGTGAAGGCCCAGATGGGGTGATAGGCATGCGGGTGGGCAGGGGTGGGGGGCAGGGGCAGAGGTGGCCATGGGGATAAACAAGTATGGGCCTAAACTCCACCTCTACCCCCACGTGCCCAAATCCAGGATGGACGGACCCTATAAATGCCCGTGGCCCAGCCTCCCAGAGGCCCAGAGAAAGAAAGAGAGAGAGAGCACAGCACAAGCCTCCTGGCCCCAGGCCGCCAGGCCAGCCTGTGGAAGGCTCCACAGCATGTGGGAGCTCCGGTCCATAGCCTTCTCCAGAGCCGTGTTGGCGGAGTTCCTGGCCACACTCCTCTTCGTCTTCTTTGGCCTTGGCTCAGCCCTCAACTGGCCACAGGCCCTCCCCTCTGTGCTGCAGATCGCCATGGCTTTTGGCCTGGGCATTGGCACCCTAGTACAGGCTCTAGGTCATGTCAGTGGGGCACACATCAACCCCGCTGTGACTGTGGCCTGCCTGGTGGGATGCCACGTCTCCTTCCTCCGAGCCATCTTCTATGTGGCTGCCCAGCTTCTGGGGGCCGTAGCAGGGGCTGCTCTGCTCCATGAGATCACACCAGCAGAAATCCGCGGGGACCTGGCCATCAATGCTGTGAGTAGCCAGAGCTTGCTCTATCCCTTCCACAGAGGCTAGGACTGGGGAACCAACCCTGGAAAGGGAGAGATAGGATGGACTGGTTTGGGGTAGGGGTCTGAGTGGCAAGGCAGAGAGAGAGAGAAGAGGCTGGAGCCAGACAGTAGTTCCCAGAGAAGCAGGAGAGGGAGGGCCATGGTGTCAGAACAAGTAGGCAAGATGAGCTTGTGCCCAAGCCTCTAGGAGGAAGAGTGCACCGAGGTTTCTGTTGGACTAGATGTCTACAGTACAAGGAAGACTGGGCCAGACCTCAGCGGGGAACAGCATCTCAGAGCAGAGAGGGCTTCAGAGTGCAGCAGCCGGGGTCTTCTAGAGAGAGGGGGGACTGAACATTTCTTTACCTTCTCCTATGTGTGGGCTGCAGAGCATTTGCTCCTCAGAAGCTCAGTGCCTTGTAGAACCCCTGAGAGGTAGGGACAGGTGTGTAAAAACAGAGGCTCAGGAAGCCTGATCATCAACCCTGAGGTCCTCAATCCCACGCTTGACTACAAAGCCTGTGCCCATTCCTCCTGAGCCACAGCCTTTTTTGCAAGCAAGAAACAGGCTCTGGGGTGCAAAGAAATGGGGCAGAAGCCTTGCAGTTTGTCACTTTAGAAGAAAATGTCAGAACCTAAAGGATGGGTGCAGGAGCAGGAGATGGACCTGGGAGCAGGCAGGCAGGAGGCTGATTACCGGGAGGATGCCATGGCTAATTGGGTACTGCGGGAGCTGGAGGTGATGCTGTGACCCCATCCTTGGGTCTGTGCAGGAAATCTGAGGGCCAGGAGGACATGGCCCCCTCATCACTGCACCCCTGCCCAAGCCAGGACAGGAAGTGCCTCCTCAGTTCATCTCCCATAGTGCTTGGCTTGCTATATGCCTGGGCCCTAATGTCTCTTAAGAATCCTGCACGGTCTCTGTGGTTGTCCTCTCCCCTGTTTAAGTGGCCTTCTTTATGTAAGATGTCGACTTCCCCAGTTGGGGTACTTCCTTATTAAAAATATGGAAGATAGGGGGCCTGGGAGATGGCTCAGTAGAGTAAGCACTTGCCTGGCAAGCACAAGGACCTAAGTTCAATCCCCGGTTCTGAAAAAAATAAAAAATAAAAATATGGAAGATAGGGAAAACATGACAAGGCTGAGGCCCCAGTGGTCTCCCCCCAAAAGGGCTAGCATGGCCAAGATAGTAGAGGACTGTGCCATTTCCACTGAGGACAAGTGAGTCCATTTTGCAGTGGAGAGGGGCCCACCTAGAAGAGAGGAACTTCTGGAGAGCAAGGCCTTCTCTAGTCCTGGGCTTCCCAGAGCACCAAGAGGCCCAGAGAGCACTCAGTCCTGCTCCTCCATCACTTTCAGTGGCCTGAGACCCTCAGCAGGGCAGGCTCTGGGAAGCCTCCTCCAAGAAGCTCCTGAGCAGTTTCCGTCCTGAGGAACTGGGGAGAACCCTTCCTGTTGGGATGGGGCAGCACGGGCTGACCTCCCATGATGCTAAGGAAAGCCACCCAAACTGTCAGGTGTCCTCCAGAGTTGCTGAGAGCCAGCCTGGTCACCAGAACATTGTCACTGATCTGCATCTGCCCTGTGCCAGGCCAAACACTATCTCACCTTGGTACAACCCTGTGAGGTAAATTTGGCCATTCTCCCACCTTGAATGGTAAATTGAGGCTCATGATTCAATAGATCCAAACTACAGAAGCAATTAGCACTGTACGTGCTGTCCCCTCTGGCCAGCCATTTACCAATAGGAATGGGGCTGCCACAGCCCTTCTCATTTCCATTCCTCACACAGCTCTCCAGAATGTTTTGTTATCCCCATTTTATGTTTTGTTATCCCCATTTTATAAAGGGAAAATCTGACACCAAAGTGAACCCCACAGCAAAGTATCTGCCTCCAAAGCTCCTTTCACTGTCCCTTAAAGCTTTTGGTCTGGACAGCGACTGAAAGAACGGAGGTTTGACCCCCCAGAAAGACCTCAGAGCAAACCATTGGGCAATATTGGAGGGGGCCTGGAATGCAATGGGGAGGACCAGGTGTGAGGGGGAAGCATTGTGTGCTGTGCTTGTGGGGCTGCATACACCCAGGCCATCCCTCACATCCAAGTCCCTGGCCCCTGACCCTGGGGACCTCTTGACCACAGAAGCAAAGACTCCTGTATTCAGTGTCTCCTTAGAGAAAGGAACGCTGTTATTGCCCTGATAATGTTGAAACCTCTTCAGAACTGCAATTTGGAATCGAAGCACTGTTTTCCTCTCATGCTGTAGGCACACAATCCCAAGATCAATGGCTAAGGACCAGTTTTCTTACCTCTGCCTGGGGTGAGGGGCTGGGCTGCCCTTGGGTCCATGAGGAAGAATTCTCAGGAGTGCCAGATAAGGCGAGCCCAGGTGTTCTGGCTCCCTGCCCAGCAGCCTCCATGGAGCCAGCTACAGGTGGGCAGGGTGGGGCGGAGAGTGAGATCGTTGCCCCCCGCTCATCCCTTCTCTGTTTCCAGCTCAACCACAACACAACGGCTGGCCAGGCAGTGACTGTGGAGCTCTTCCTGACCCTGCAGCTGGTGCTCTGCATCTTTGCCTCCACTGATGAACGCCGTGGGGACAACCTGGGCAGCCCTGCCCTCTCCATTGGCTTCTCCGTGACCCTGGGCCATCTTCTCGGGGTAGGTCATAGACATAGGTTCCAGTGTCCCTTGAGGGACAGACACAGAGCTGCACCAAAGAAACAGAAATGGAGCCTACTCTAGAGATATACACATAGAACTCCCAAAGATGAAGGTTTAAGACCCTTGGAGAGACAGACACACAGAATTCCCAGGAGGGATATACAACCCAGAGGTGCTGATTCCCAGGTACTCCCAAGTGACACGTACCACTGTGGCCCCAAATGTATACAGTGTCTAGTAATTAAATCACAATGTTAACTGACCATCAAATGTGTTGCCTTTAGGCTATGGTCAGCAGTGGAGAGGGGGGACAAGGCCTCCCCACCCTGTCCTCACTTCCTTTTTCTCTTTGACCCCCCCCCACTTCCCATCATAGATCTACTACACAGGCTGTTCCATGAATCCTGCCCGCTCACTGGCCCCAGCTGTCGTCACCGGCAAGTTTGATGACCACTGGGTAAGGGCTGAAACCCCTGTTCTCCTCTTCCCTCAAAACCCACTTCTGAGGGAGAAAAAAGGCTGGGACAGAATAAGGGGCTCAGCAGCTATCTGTTCACTCCTCCTGTTGGGGCCCTGTTAGGTCTTAGGTTTCATCCTTCAGAATTAGCGCCAAAGACTCAGTTTCCTTTCTCTGTCTCCAGCTGTGAAGATGATATCTTACTGGCTTCTTGGGAAAACTAAGATTATCCGTGTAAAACATGTACCAGAGCACCCAGCACTCAGAACTCAGTAAACCATACTATTTTTCACAGCTAACATACTTTTATTACTTAACACCCAGTGCTCCCAGTGCCTAGGCTCTGCTCTAAGATCACTCAATGTCACCACACTAGAAAGCAATAGTTAGAATGAAAGGAAACTGGCACAAAGGTAAGGGCGAGTTCACCCAGCAAGTGAGGGAACCAAAACCCGCTCCCTCACCCTCCACGCCAACCAGTGGTCCTCTGCAGCCTCCCTTGCTAACTTTGCAAATAAGCATTTCATTGCTTTAGTCGCGCGGGAAAACCCCTCTCCGCGCGCTGCTGCCTCGGTGCGCGGGTGGCAAGCGCTCTCTCGCTCTCTCCGCTCATTCAGGTCTTCTGGATCGGGCCCCTGGTCGGTGCCATCCTGGGTTCCCTCCTCTACAACTACTTGCTGTTCCCCTCGGCCAAAAGCCTGTCGGAGCGCCTGACCGTGCTGAAGGGCCTGGAGCCGGACTCCGACTGGGAGGAGCGCGAGGTGCGGCGGCGGCAGTCCGTGGAGCTGCACTCGCCGCAGAGCCAGCCGCGTGGCAGCAAGGCCTGAGCCCGACCAGGCAGCAGCCGCGCCGGTGCGGCCCGGCGTGGAAGGCCCTCCCGCCCCTCCTTTCCCCGGGCTTCCAGGGCAGAACAGCTGCTTCCACGAAGAACAAGCAAGCGCGCTGCTGGGCCAGCGCTGTGGGCGGCAGGACGGGGGGCTTGGGAATAGCAGCAAGCCTGACCGATGCCCTGCCTGGAGGCTGTGCACTGCTGTGACAGTGACCCTCCATCCTGAAAGGAAACTGAGAACTTAGAGACCCTGCTGGGGAGGGAGGGAGAGAGGGCAGGTGAAAGGAAGTGGAAGTCTTGAGAGCCTGCACCCAGGTTCTCTGGTGAGAAGCATAGGGACCCCCCTCAGGAGTCTGGAATAGTGCCCTGCGTTTTGCCAGTGTGCAAGTGTATATTCATCCTTACTCTCCTCTGTCCTCCACTGCAGGGTTGATAGGTGCTTGAGTGTGAACTGGTGTGCTATGGAGGTGTGAGTGTGGAGGGCTGGAACCTCTCACTCCCCCTTCGAGCTCCTCCCCTCCTATACCTTCAATAAATCCACTTCCTCTGCAGAGGATGAATCCTCGGAGCCAGCCACTCCTAGGAGAAGAGGAAAGGAGAGTTTGAAGGGAAGGCCCTGATTCCAACCCCTGCCTTGCCCCTTCTGGAAAATTCCCCCAAGCTGAAGCACCAGGCCTCAAGACTTGCCCTGATGCATTGGTGGAGGCAGAGAAGTATCAACGGGAAAACAACTCCCCCAGAAATGACCTCTGGAAAAGTGAGGGCTGAGGCTGAGTGTAGTGGCACATACCTATAAGTCTAACGTTCAGGAGGCTGAGACAGGAGGATTGCTTTGAGTTTGAGGCCAGCCTGAACTGCACAGTGAAACCCTGTCTTAGCTGGGTATGGTGGTACATGCCTGTAATTCGAGCACTCAGGAGGGTGAGGCAGGAGGGACCCTGTCTCAAAAAGATGAAATAAAGAAAGAAAAAAAGAAAGAAAAGAGGGCTGAGTGGCCAAGGATTTCCTCTCTGGCAAGCCTCTTCAAAGGGAAAGTGTGCATATGTGTGTACACACCTGTGTGTGTGCATGTGTGTGCACGTGGGCATGCATGCGCACACACAAGACCCTCATCCAGAGGAGAGGACAGACTCACAGATTATCCTTCTTGTGTAGAGAAAACAAAAACCCTTTGTGGAGCCTTGGCCTTTGTCTTCAAGAGGGGGAGATTTGCAACTAGACACGTCTTGAAAGGAGACACTCAGTTTCGCAAGTGAGCCTCTTGCCCAGCTCACACCTATGGCTGGCTGGGCAGGGCACTCAGGCATGCAGCCACAGCACAAGGCAGCGGCCACCAGCACGGTCCTATCTGTCGTCCTATCATCCAGTCCTAGGGAGCAAGCCTCCTCCCCAGAACTCTCTGTTCCCTCCCTCCTTGGGAGTGAAACCAGACAGTCCCTTTAAGTTGGACATCCCTTCTGACTCCCACACTGAACATTTATTGTGGACTCTGCAGACCAGAAAAAGAAATGACTTGCCTTTGGCAGATCTGAGTCTAGAACCCAGGTTTCTACATTTCCAGGCCAGTGCAATGGTTCTCAGATGAGACTACATAGGCCTGAGGCCATGCATGTAGAAATGCTGAGTGAACAGGAATTCTTAATACTGGTAGCACACATTATTAGGATGATTCTCATTATTTATGCTTCCTCAGGAGGGAGAAGGATGCAGAAGGGCCTGACCTTCAGCCTCCTTCCCTTCTTTTAGTTGGTGGTCAAAGCAAAGAACAACCCTGAGAGCCCTTCCTAGCCAGCCTCGGAACCCCTTGTTACCTGCACACACCAGCACTTCTTCCTTTCCTTGCAGCATGCAGGCCCCTCCTCCCTCCAGCCTGCTGCACAACTAGCCAGGGATCATAAGCAAAGCCCCTTTCTCCAAGTTCTCAGCTGCCCCAGGCTTTCAGGGCCTTTGTCTGTTTGTCCCACACTCACCAAATTCACACTGTGCTTCTCTCTCCTGGTAGCTTCCCTTTGCGGATAGATTGTGCATAAGAACACCTCCATGGCAGCTGAGAACTCTCATGCAGGCTCTTTTCTATCTTCCTTGACCAAAGCTCTCATTGAAGTTAGAAAAAGGTTTGCTAGGCCACGGCTGCTGTGGGGAGGAGCCTTCCCCAAGTTCCCTTCCCCTGGTAGCTAAGTCTCCTTGCTTTAGAAGGTCAGAGGCAAGGCACCTCAGCCACACCCACTGCACCCTAACAAATAAGGCACCAAGAGTCTCTCTTTGTGTGTATACCATTTCCTAGCTTTTGTCTTGCCAATAAATAAATAAACAAACAGGAGATTCCCCATTCCTTCCAGACTCTACTGTCCAGATTAGGTTCAGAGGTCAGTATAGGATTCCAAGTGATAGGGTGGAGGGTAGAAGGCAGTTACAGAGCATCTGAGTGCCAGCCACTGTTGTGGTCTGCCTGATTTTTTTGTTTTTGTTTATTTTTTGTTTTATGAGACAGGGTCTTACTGTATATTTAAGGTTGCTCCTGAACTAACTATATAGCCCAGGCTGGCCTTGAACTTGTGGCAATCCTCCTGCCTCAGCCTCCCAAGTGCTGAGATTATAGGCATGCGCCACCACATCCAGCTTGTCTTACACACATTAGCATATCTCATCCTATAACTTCAGTCAGGAAGGACAATGACACTCAGCCGTGCAAGGATTTACTATTCCCAAAGCGTTCCTTTAAGCATCCCTCTGATTGATTCCCAATTTGAAAAGTAGGTAAAAATTCTTCTTTCCTATCTTATAAATTCACAAGCCCAGGGTAAGAGACTGGCCTATAAAATAGACAGCCATTGGATCAAAGACTTGAACTCAGGTCTTCTTATGCAAAGCCCATGATTTTTTCCCTAAGAAAATCCCTAGGCTGCTCCTGGGAGCACTCAGAAGAAACCAGAACACTCAACCAGGCTGTCCAGCCAAGCCATCCAGGCCACTGCCTGGGAGTGGTCATAGAGCCTGGTAGAGAGACAAGGCAGGCAGGAAGTGACAAGGGACATAGGGCTGGTTTCTCTCTTTGGAGGCCACCCAGGGAGGTCAGACATAAGTCACCGGGCAAAGGCAAGACAGCATGGAGACAGACCTCAGGTCTTCAACCTGTAGCAAGGCTCTGAGCTGAGAGGAGGAAGTGGCTGACCACTGAGTCCGCACACCAGCCTTCTCCATGCTCCCACCTCGTGCCAAATGATCTGGTACCCACAACAGTTGCCTCAATGATTTATATGTCAGAGTTGTGATTTTGTATCTATCTAATGTCTTCTAGCCTAGATTGGAAGCCCTTCAGGGCAGAGCACCTTCCAGGTGCTGGAGGGCCCTTTGCTATCTGTCTTCCAGCCTTGGTCCTTATCTTACTAGAAGCTCTACATATAGCAAGCACCCAATAAATGCTCATTTATCTATCAGTAAGGACTGTTTCTTCCACAACTTGCAAATGATAAAATTCAGGCATTAGAAACTAAACACCTTCCCATTTCTACCCCAGCCCTCAGTTTCTCCTAGGGAATCCAAAGGTCCTTGTCTGAGGAGGGGAGGGGAAGTGCTCTCCTAGAGAGAGTCCAGCCCTCCCAGTGGGGAGGGTCCCAGGGAGGCATTGCTTCAGAGCTGGCAGGCAGGATCTTGAGTGCTCAATAGAGACAATTCCAGGACATAATAATATGAAACTCTGGGAGTTTCTTGTAGGAACCTAGGAGCAAAGTGACTGTGATAGTTAGAGAGAAAGAAACACCTTGCCCACAGGCCTAGGTTTTGTCCTCACCAGCCCACCCCGAGGGATAGTATGGCAACCTGTACTTCCCCTCCCAGGTCACTGTGCTCATGGGCCAGTAACCTCCGAGTTGGTTCCTTAGCTAGGTAGGTTGAAGTTACTTCAGATGGCAAAGGCCAGTTATGGTCTATAATTGTACAGATGACATCCTGAATCTATACAATGGCAAAACAAGCTTCTGGGCTTCACAGTCTTGCACTAGCTGGAAAGGACTGAGCTCAAATCCTCAGGTAGATGTTTCCCTCTACAACTCAGCCTCCTGTGGACACTTCTGAGTCCTGCTCCATCTAACTCCATGGAGTTGGAGACCTGTGGGCTCAGGAAGACAGTACCTGGGAGAGGATGGAATAGAAGATGGAAAGGTGCACATTGGAGGCGAGTTCAGCCATGAAGGCCACTCTGGAGAAAACCCTGTGTGTAGCGGCTATGCCCTGCTGGAGGTGGGGCCTTGGGATCCATGGGAGAAAGGACAGACAGACTTCTGCCTTAGGAGAGAAGTGGAGGAGGAGCTGCTCCAGCAGGAAATGCCAGAGCAGAACAGGAACAATAGTGGGGTTTCTTCAGCCCCTGTTTGCTTTGGCCTCTTAGCTGCTGTGGAGCCCAGAGCAGCTCTTCCAGGTCTTCCCCTCCTCCCTTCAGGTCCCTGCCTGGCAGAATGACAGGAGGCACCTGTTCTTTACCTCAGCAGCAGCCTAGGGTTTGAATCCAGGGGGCACTGTAAACTAGTAACACTGCCTTGAGTGTGCTAAGTGCTTCTCAAGCAACTGGTAGTCATAGCAGTAGAGCCTTGGCTCCTCAGAATCCTGAGGGTGGTCTCTGGGAGCCTTCCAGACTTATTTTCCACATGCTAAACCTCAGGATGAGAAGATGGACAGAGACAGGGACTGGGAGCTCAGAAGGAAGTTACAAAGCCAGGGCTGGGAGGAACTGCCCCATTCCAGAACTGAAGAACTTGATTTCAGGGGAACAGAAAACCACTAAGTGTAAGAGATGCTGGTGTAAAAAATTAGAAATATACAAAAATAGAGAGAGACATAAAAATTAAAAGAGGGAGTAATGGGAAGAAGATGAGAAAGAATCAAAATAGGTTATGTAGGTGTACCAATTCCACATGAGGGATCATGCCCTGCAATAATGGACTAATGTAAAATATTAAAAGAGACAGAGGAAAGGTGAAATACAGAGGAGAGAGAAACATGAATGGAAACAGAGAAGCTAAGACTATAAAAGGAAAGGAAAAAAGAGAGAACATTTAAGACAGACAGAGCAAGGGAGGAAAATTTAAGACACAGACTGAGAGTCTTAAATGACAAAGGCAGAGAGGCCAAGAAAATGAGAGGGGTGGAAAAAACAAAAACAAAGCAGGAGAGAGACTGGAAGAGAGAGAGAAAAAAAAAAGATGGAGAAAGCTGGGTGCAGCGGCACACACCTGTAATCCTAGCACTCTGGGAGGCAGAAGGAGGAAGATCCAAAGTTCAAACACAGCCTGGGCAGTTTAACAAGACCTTGCATTCAA
>PVKA01047089.1:0-14521 GCA_004027165.1 Ctenomys sociabilis | reverse complement strand
TGATAGATATACAGCTACTTTCTCTTAGTTCAATGAAAAGAAAGGTTTAGACAAGATATCATGTCTGTATCCTGTCCTCTGAACAACAAATACAAAGGAAACAATATGCAACCTATTAATTATTGTAACTTCCTTGCTAAACTGTTTTGAAACTGTTTCATTGCTATTTTATCTTTTTTCTCATTAAAATGAATTTTAAAAATCTGGAAAAAAAATGTATGGCCATTTAATCAAAAATCACTAGTTTCTTTTTCCACTTGATGCTATTATACTTCAACAATAGTATGAATTAACTAGCCACTGGAGTCCAGGCTGTGTTACTCATTCTTTTTTTTTGTAAGACACTTTCAATAATTAATACATTGCATATTGTTATTTTTGTAGTATTCATTATTTAAATATGATATCCTGTTTAAGCACTATTGGTACAAATGGTGCTTCTTGTTGAATTAAGAGAAAATAGCTGTACATCTATCGTAACTATTTTGTATATACAGATACAAAATGGTCCTTCACTTGTATCCCCTTTTTTTGTTTAGTTTTGTCAAAGATGGGTTTTCCATTGCCATTTAAATATTATAGGTGCAGGAATTCAGCAAAATATTCCAATATAGTCCAATAGTCAATAATTATAGTGGGTCATCCATAGAACTGGCAATGATAGAAGTTGTGGACTTAAGCCATTTACATCTCAGCATATTAATATGGCTTTGCTTTTCATACTTCGTTTGTATACATTTCTGCTAAATGTTAACACCGAGATAAAGCAAGACCTATATAACAAGAAATGTAACTTTTGTTTTAATAAGGTCAGTCAAATACCCTCAGGATTTACCCTGAAACCCTGTACCACAGATTGTAGCTCCTTTATCAGTGTCAGCCATGTGGATGAGTCATGGCCATTGCTTAACCAACTTGCTCTCTGTGAAAGCCTGACAGAATGTTTTCTTTCCATGGGACCCTCCTTAGGAATACTCTACATCATCAATCACTTTCTTCTGTGGAAAGTTGTAACTTTCCCATAGTTGGGATACAACTGACTTACAGGATGTTACAATACATGTTGTCCTATGTCCTGAGTCCTCACTGACCTTGAAAAACTAAAGCCAAAATGTTGGCTGTCCTTGCACTCCTTCTCTTTCTCTAACTTTTGGTCTGCAAACTTAAGTTGTTAACCCTCTACAATAGAAGCTAAATTATATCATTACCCTACAATATAGGCAGTTGAGCTTAACCTCACTATCTCTCTGAATATCAAACATCTTAGTCATAAAAAGTAAACTTTGCTTTTTTTGGTGGAACTGTTGTGCTTGCCAGGCAAGTGTGTATTCTACTGAGACATTTCCCTGGCCCTTTGTTATTCATTCTAAAAGCAAATACTTTTAAAAAAGAAATACATATTCTATCACCTAGGGATGGACATCAATTTTCTGCTTTACTGAAAAACATACTTCCTGTCATCCTAAACCCACCACTGATGAAGAATTCAAGAAGCCAAGTTTACAGTGATAGATGATTTATTCAAAAGTAGGGAAAGGGAAAAAGAGAGATGACAGACAGCAAGCTACTCTGGATGAGTAGGGAGTACTGGAAAGTGACCTACTCATGGGCTTTGGGCTCCAGCTCCAGTCAATGAGTTCATTCTCTTTATGTGGGCTCCTATACTCTGACTGGCTCCCTGGCTTGTCTTTTACCTTAACATCGAATTTCTGGGAATGACATCCTTGTCCTGGAGTATGGGTAAGATTTTTTTCTTGGCTTTCTTGATTCTATATTTTATTTATTTTATTATTATCAATATTTTTATTTTTATTGAAGAACAAATAGCAATGAGACAGTTTCAAGACCAATTAACAGAACAGATTCGATAAATTAATACATTGCAAATGTTTTCATAAGGTTTTGGTGTCATGCAAAATGAATATATGATATTATACTTACAGATATTATTATAGCAGATATCTCTAATCAGTGAATGAAGAGAATGTAGCTATATATTTATTTTATATAGCTGAATTACATCACACATTCAATAATTAATACTTTGTACCTTCTTATTCCATAGTGTTCGTCCACAGTACTAGAAGCCAACATAATATCTTATCCAACCACTGTTAGTGCAAATCATTCTTCTCATAGAATTAGGCAGAAGTACAGCATATTTATCCTAACTGTATTGTTTATACACATTTATAATCATTCTTCCTTTGCATCCCCCTTTTTTTTGTCTAAACCTGTCAAAGATGAGCACTCCATTGTCATTAAACCAATTTAGGTGCCTGAACTCAGCGACACAATCAAACACAGTCCATCATTCCATAATAATAGTGAGTTATCTGAAGAAGTAGCTGACTATAGCCATTTAGAGCTCAACTTATTATTATGGCCCCAAGTTATATACCTCATTTTTATACTTTTCTGCTGGATAGTTAAGACCAAGATAAATCAAGCCCTACATACCAAAAGATGTAGCTTTTGTTTCTGTTGAGGTCAGTGAAGTCCCCTCAGGGTTTATCTTGTAATCCTATACCTCACTCTGTAGATCCTTTGTCTGTGTCAACCATGCGGATGAGTCACAGCCAATGCTTGACCAGTTTGCTCTCTATAAGAGCCTAAGAGAAAGTTTTCTCTCCATGTGACTCTCCCCAGGCACACTATAGATCATCAATCTCTTTCCTCTGTAGCTCCATGATCTCCTTGATCAGAAAATTTGGGGCACAACTGAGTTTCATGATGTTACAGTACAGATTCTCTTTTGCCCTGAGTCTTCGCTGACCTTGAAAGGCTGGGAACAAAATGTTGCCTGACCTTGAGGCTCTTCTATTTCTCCAATTTTGATCTGTGAACTTTGGTTGTTAACCATCCAGAAGAAAAGCTCATTAGTACCCTGCAGCACATGTTGTTAATTTACCCTATCTAACTCAATTGTTTTTAGTTATTGTACATTTCTATATGTATTTCTTCTTTTGACTTATACTAGGGACACTATACAATATTTGCACATGTGTGTCTGCTTTATTTCACTTATGAGTGTATGTTCAAGTGGTATCTACTTCAATGTAAATGCTCCAAGTTTATCATTCATTATACCTGAGTAATACTCCATTATATAGAAATACCACATCTTTTTCAACCATTCCTCATGTGATGGACATCTTGGTTTTTTCCAAGATTTTGCTGTTACAAATTGTGTTGCTATAAACATAGGTACACATATATCGCTATGATATAATGTTTTCAGTTCCTCTGGGAAAATTTCCAGTAATGGAGGAATAGCCAGTTTGAATGGGATTTCCAGTCCTACTCTTTTGAGGAGTCTCCACACTGATCTCCACATGGTTATACCAGTCTACATTCCTACCAGCAGGGCAGAAGTGCTCCCTTTTCCCCTCAACCTGTCTAACATTGGTTGTTGGTTGATTTTCTTATGATAGCCATTCTTTCTGGAGTGAGATGGTATCTCAGTGTTCTTTTTATTTGCATTTCATGGATGACTAGTGATGTGGAGCATTTTTGCATATATTTATTCGCTTCTTTAATATCGTTCTCTGAGAAGGGTGTATTCATCTCAGAGGCCCATTTCTGAATTGGGTCTTTAAATTTGAGGGCCCTGTTATATCTTAGTTCTTTATATATTCTAGACAGCAGACCTCTGTCTGATTTCTTATTAGTTAGGATTTTTTCAAAATTTGTGGGTTGTCTTTTCACTCTGTTGACAATTTCTTTAGACGTCCAGAAAATCCACAAGAAGTGTTGATCCCATTTGTTGATTGTTTCTAATGTTTCCAGTGCAAATATATGTTTGTTCATGAACTCTTTCCCTACCCTTATGTCTTTAAGAGTTCCTCCTACTTTCTCTTCCAGCAGATTTAGTGTTTCTGTTTTAAGGTTTAGATCTTTAATCCATTTGATTTTAACTTAGTGCATGGTGATAGAGCTGGGTCAAGTTTAAATTTTCAACATGTAGAAAGCCATGTTTTCCAGTACCATTTGTTAAAGAAGCTATCTTTCTTCCAGTAAGCTTGTTTGGCCCCTTTGTTGAAGATCAGATGACTGAGTGTGTTCAGAGATGCCTCTGCATCTTCTAATCCATTCCGTTGATCCTCAGATTTATTTTGTTGCCAATACCATGTTGATTTTATCACAGTGGCTTTGTAGTATAATTTCAAGTCAAGAATTTTGATGTTTCCTGCCTTGTCTTTATTGGTCAAGATTGCCTTTGCTATTCTAGTTCATTTGTGGTTCCAAATAAATGTTAGGAATAATTTCTCTAGGTCTGTGAGGTATGCTGGTGGCAGTTTGATAGGGATTGCATTAAATCTGTACAACAATTTTGGGAGTATGGCCATCTTCACGATGATGGTTCTTCCTATCCAGGAGCATGGAATATCTTTCCATTTTCTGAAATCCTCTATACTCTCTTTTCTTAGGGTGTTGTAATTTTCTGTGAAAAGACCTTTGACTTTCTTGGTTAAGTGAATTCCAAGGTATTTCATTTTTCGTGGTGCTATCGTAAAAGGTGTTGTTTCTATTGTTTCCCTTTCAGTTCGCTTGTTATCTGTGTACAGGAATACTATTGACTTTTGAGTATTGACTTTTATCCTGCTATGCTACTCAATTTCCATACCAGTTCTGGTTGTTTCTTGGTGGAATTTTGGGGGTCTTTCAAGTAAAGTATGTCATCTGCAAATAGTGATCATTTAACTTCTTATTTTCCTATTCTTATTCCTTTTATTAATTCATCTTTTCTAATGGCTATTGCTAATGATTCCAAAACTATATTGAATAGGAGGGGTGATAGTTGACATCCTTGTCCTCTACTTGATTTGAGTAAAAGATTTCAGATTTTCCTCATTTAGGATTATATGAGCTTTTGGCTTGTCATAGATGGCTTTTATCAAAATAAGGTAAAGTCCATCTATTCCCATTTTCTGTAGGACTTTGAATATGAATGAGTGCTGGATTTGTCAAAAGCTTTCTCTGCATCATTTGAGATGATCATGTGGTTTTTGCATTTCAGTCTGTTAATATAGTGTATTACATTTATAGATTTTCAAATACTGAAGCATCCTTGCATCCCTGGTATGAATCCTACCTGGTCATGGTGTATGATCTTCTTGATCATTTGCTATATTATGTTTGCTAGGATTTTATTGTTGATTTTTGCATCTATGTTCATGAGGGAGATTGGCCTGTAGTTCTCCTTTTTCACTGTGTCTTTCCCTGAATTTGGAATCAGTATAGGACTTGCCTTCAGAAATGATTTTGGGAGGACTGCTTCCTTTTCAATTTCACTGAAGAGTTTGAGTAGTGCAGGCATTATATCTTCTATAAATTTCGTGTAGAATTCAGCTGTGAATCCATCAGGACCTGGATTTTTCTTTGTTGGTAGGTTTTTATGACGTTTCATATTTCGTTGGCTGTTATTGACTTATTGAGAGTTGCTATATCCACTTGGTTCAGTTTTGGTAATTTGTACCTTTCGAGTAATCTGTTCATTTCTTCAATGTCTTGTATTCTGTGAGCGTAAAGATTCTCGAAGTAACTATTGATAATCTTCTGAATTTCCGCTGGGTCTGTGGTGATTTCACCATTTTCATTCCTTATTGCATGTACTTGAATTTTTCCTTTCCTCTTTTTGATGAGTTTAGCTAGAGGCTTATCAACTTTATTTAGTCTTTCACAGAACCAACTTTTTGATGTGTGGATTCTTTCAGCTGTTTTCTTTATCTCAATTGAATTAATTTCTTCTCTAATCTTTATGATTTCTTCCCATCTTTTCACTCTGAGTTTGGCTTGTTCTTTTTCTAGATGTTGGAGGTGTTCATTAGGGTGTTCATTTGTTCCTATTCTGTTTCCCTAATGTGTGTGTTCATAGCTATGATTTTCCCTCTAAGAACTGCTGTCATCGCATCCCATAAATTCTGGTAAATTGTACTTGAATTTTCATTGAATTGTAGATATTGTTGAATCTCTTGTTTAACTTATTCTGTGACCCATTGATTGCTGATTAGGGTGTTGTTTAGCTTCCATGAATTTAACGGGTTTTTCTGGTTTCTTTTGTCATTTAGTTCCAGTTTCATTGCATTGTGGTCAGATAATATGCATGGGATAATTTCTGTTTTCTTGCGTGTACTTGAGCATGACCTCTGGACTAGTATGTGCTCTATTTTTGAAAATGACCTGTGTGCAGCTGAAAAAAATGTGTATTCACCTGTGGTAGGGCGGAACACTCTGTATATGTCTACCAGGTCCATTTATTTCAAGCTCTGGTTCATTTCTGCTACTTCCTTGCTAATTTTTTGTCTGGTTGATCTATCTTTCTGAGATAAGGGGGTGTTAAGGTCTCCTGTTAAGACTATTGTCTTAGACATTAGGTTTTTCATGTTCATTAAGATTTGCCTTACATAGTTGGGTGTTCCCGTGTTTGGTGCATAGATATTAATGAGTGTTACCTCTTTCTGTTGAATTTTTCCCCTGGCCCATATATACTGGCCTTCTTTGTGTCTTTTGATCATTCTTGGTTTGAAGCTGAGACTGTCTGAGAAGAGAATTGCTATTCCTGCTTTTTTCTGAGGTGCTGGGGCAGTTAGTACTGTTTTCCACCCTTTGACTTTGAGCCTATGAATGTCCTTTTGAGTTAAGTGTGTTTCTTTTATTACAGCATATTGTTGGATTTTGTTTCCTAATCCACTGTTCCACTCTATTTCTTTTAATTGGTCAATTGAGTCCCGTTTTGCATTGATGGTTATAACTGAAATGTGTTGACTTATATTTGTCATGATATTTACCTGCTGCTGTTTCCTCCTTTGTATCCTGTGTTTAATTGTCTGCCCTTTTTCATTGGTTCCTTCCACTCTCATTTGTGGAGCTCTGGTCATTGTGGTCTCTCTCTAGAACAACTTTCAGCAGCCTGTGTAGGGCTGGCTTTGTCATCATGAAATTCTTTAGTTGTTCTTTGTCATGGAAGTATTTCACTTCTCCATCAAACTTGAAAAAGAGTTTTGCAGGGTATAATAGTCTGGGCTAGAATTTGTTTTCATACAGGACTTGAAGAACTCTGCTCCGTGCTCTCCTTGCCTTCATGCTTTGTGTAGAGAAGTTGGCTCTAATTCTGATGGATTTTCCTTTGAATGTGATCTGCCTCTTCTCTCTAACAGTTTTCAGTATGTTATTCTTGCATTGGATTTAAGGGATCTTGACTATTATATGTCTAGGTGTGTTTTTACTTGAATCAAAGCTATTTGGTGTTCTGTATGCTTCAATTACCTGCGTGTTGTATTGATTCCTCATATTTGGGAAACTTTTTGCGATTATTTCTCCCCAAATTCTTTTCATGTCCTTTGTATTGACTCCTTCATTTTCATTGATACCAATTATTCTCACATTGTTCATCCATTCGTCATCTTGCAGGTGATGGATTATTTTTTCCTGCATTCTCCTTGTTTTTAAGAGATCTTTTCTCTTTTTCACTACATGCACCAGCGTCTTCAAGATCTGAAACTCTGTCTTTGCTTTCACTCAAATGGTTTTGTAGACTTGTGATTGATATTTTTAGTTCTTCTGTCTCTTTGCATTCTATTTCTTTTCTGTATTGCTCATTCAAGTTATCCATCATATTTCTGATCTCCTCAATTTTTTTATACATGTCTTCTTTAAAGGTAGTTATTAATTCTTTTTCTGCTGTGTTTCTTCCAAGTTGGATTTCCTCTGTATATTTCCGGACTTGTTTTTGTATTTCAGATGTTTCAAAGAATTCTTTTTTTTACAAAGAATTCTGTTTTGATTTCAGAAATTATTTCTGCTTTGAGTTCCTCATGACTTTTCTCCTGTTGTTTCTTTGCTTCAGACACTGTTAATTCATATGTTTCAGCTGCAATAGTGTTCTTTGCACTTGTTCTGGGTGAGCATTGGTTTTCCCCCAGATGTTTCTCCATTTGATTCTTTATTTCAAATGCTATGTATTTAAATATTTCCTTTTTTATTTCTGGAATTACTTGTTCTCTGAGTTCCTCTATACCTTTCTGGTGTTGTTCCTTTGCTTCCGTATCTGTTAATTCATTCATTTCAGCTGAGTTAGTGTCTCTGCACTTACTGGTGGACTCAACACCTGAGATTGCATTTTTCCCCTTCTCTTTGTCATTTTGTACAGCACTGACCTTTGACCTTTGGTGTAAAGCTTTGGTACAGCTATAACCTTAGCGTGTGATGAGATTCGGGTGCCAGTCTATTAATTTGAGATTATCCAGTTATGCCTGGCCTGTATCTAGGTGTTGTGTTCAGTTCCTTTTTGCTGTAGCTCTTTTGCTTGCCATTTGTTGGTTCCCTGGTCAGGCGAGCATGAACCGAACAGGGATGCAAAGCTAGTAGTGAAAATTCCCACTATCTTGGCTGGCTTTTGGGCGCGGATCAAGAACGTGCTTGAGCTGGCCCTCGTGTCTCAGGTAGATTGCTCTCTAGGTAGATGGGCCTGCTATTTGGTGGGTCGGCTGTGCTCCCAAAAGGATAATGGATGTTCTTATTCATTGGGTAGATTTTGCTGGGTCAGCCAAAATGTGCTGGGTCCAGGGCCATGGGCCGGAACCAGAAAAGGCTGGGAAAGTTCCCTCCCAGTGAGGCGAGCCTGAAGGTGCCTCAATCACACGCTGACCTGCACTGGGTCTGGAGCTGCAGGATATGACCAGGACTGCTGGAAAATGCCTCTGGCTTGGCAGGCCTGGAGTTCTTACTCATTGGCCAAGCTGCGTTAGGTCTGGGAGTATGGGTAAGTTTATGGGTGATGAGGTCTTCTGGGAAGATGATTTTGGTTTAAGGATTGAATAAAGGAGAAGTGTGGACTCCTACTTTAATCATGATAACTGGGAGAGTTCTGGTCCTGAGATTCTTTCTCCTTCTTTCCCTTTGTCTTTCTAATTGCCTAAGTTTTGTCTACTAGTAAACTAAACTTTAGTTTACTTGTCTGTCTGTAATAAATGCCTCTAGATACTCTCACAATTTCTCCACTAACTTTTAAAGTTCAATGAAGCCTTCATCATATCTTTTATCTGGTGGGATGAAAAGATATATATTTACTTGGATATTTTTACATGTGCTGCAATACAATTTATTACATATATGACAAATGAGTATAATTTTTAATATGCTGTTCCTATATTTTCCTTTTTTCTTGTGTCTTTTTTCATTTACTACCCTTAATTAATTAATTTATTTATTTTTGGTTCTGACATTTTCTAGACAACCTACCTATTCTACCTTGCAACCCCTGGTTTAGAAAAGTTTTCCCAGTGGAATTACCTGAACATCACACATAAAGGAAGGAACAAGTAAGAAATAAAAACTGTTCATTGCTACCTTTCTCTTACCCTGAACAGCCTCTTCAAATATAATTTGATTTCTTTTACAACCAGAAGCAAAATAGTAACTTCAGTTCTCCACATTTCAAGATGTTTTACATGGGACTCACAAGCCAAATCTTGCTAGAACAAGTTGAGACTTCCAATCATTTTTCAAGCATTGCTATTGAATGAAATGATGTGTTTGGATTTAGCAGATATAAGTCTCCAGGATTTGTCCTTCATGGTTTCCAACCCTCTCTTCAATAGGGCAATACACTAGCGGTTTTCTTTCAGTCTTTGCCAATGAAACTTAAAAACTTATGGGAAGAAGAGTACTTGACTGATTTAATAGTATTCCAATTTTACTATTGATGTCTGTAGAGTTCATAAGTTATTCACAATCTTTGCAGAACCAGAGCATAAGCACATATCTGACTTTTATAGCACTTGAGTAATGATGTTGCACTTTAAAGAGTATGAGAGAGTTTTAAAAATTCTAGTCTCCTACTAACTTTTTCCACTTCATGTGAAAAGCATTTTTTTTCACCTGTCTAACAGAATGGGTGCAGGAAGCATGGGGAAAAATAAGGGTAATTCTTTCTGTCTGTAATTTATTTCTATCATAAATATAACCTACTCTTTGAGAAGTCAGATGTGCTTGGAGGACCACATCGTAATTCTCCATTGTCAGAGCTGTCTGTCTTCTGAAAGCCTATTTCTGTGAAAAAGATGTCTAGAAAAATGAATGTATCTGTAAAGCCACTAGTCACCTTCATTAACTCAAGTCTCTAGACAACATTACAACAATACTTAAGCAATGTGGATGTCATAAAACTGTATGCAAAGATATTTAGAAATGAATAAGAAGCACATATTTCCAGTTTTCCAACTGATAGAGTGATTTGTTTTCATAGCCGAAAAGTAAACTTTAATAGGAGTAACTATTATATTAGGCAGCCTGTACTGGAGGTCATACATTATATTGATAACTACAAGCCTTCCATAGGGTGATGATTCTATATGATGTGGCACAAGAGAATAACTACAGGAGGTTTTATCTTCTTAAAAGATAAAACATTTGAGAAGATTCCAGTGTAGAAGATGTGGTTTTATTTTATTTATTTTTTTATTTTTATTTTTTTGTCTTTTTTGAGACAGGGTCTCACTATGCAGTTCAGGCTGGCCTTAAGCTCACTTTGTAGCTCAAGCTGGTCTCGAACTCACAACAATCCTCCTGCCTTAGCTTCCCGAGTGCTGGGATTACAGGCATGCGCCACTATGCCTGGCTTGAAGATGTGATTTTAAACAGAAAAAGGACAATGTCACATGTCAAAGTTTTTCTAATTTCATAGGTTTGATTAGATTTCCCATTTTAAAACATTAAAACTAAAAGTAAGAAATTCTACCTCTCTGTCAATGCAAAGAATAGTAACTGTCATTTCTAGTGACTGTGTTATAAGCCAGGTTCTATAATAAGCTCTGCTCATATATTATATTATTATTATATATTATTATACCACACTTAATTACTGCAGTCTTCCTAAAATGTTATAATCCCAGTTTGTATTCATTATCTATTGCTGAGTAACAAATTACCTCCAAACTTGGCAGCATAAACCAATAAAATTTTGGATTTATTGGTTTCTGGCAAGTAGGAAAACTAAGCACAGTTCAGCTGAGTGTTCCAGACATTGGTTCCTGGTCATCATCAAGCCTCAGGAAATTGACTTCCACACTTATTCCCAGACCTATTGATTTACCAGCAATGTGGCACAAGTACCTCTTGATAGGGCTGCACATGGAAGATTATTCCCCTCAGACCAAGGAATTTGAGAATGAACAAAAATGAATTCTCAGGGAAACAAACTACAATCTTACAGACCAACTTTCAATGTGATCTCCTTTTACAATGACAGGTTCTGTTGATAAGAGTGAAGTCCTTAATCCAACCTACCCTCAGGGAGAGGCACTTACAGAAGTACAAGTGCCAGGGTATGTGGGTCACTGGGACTGCTTTAGAGACAGACCACCAAAAAGGTTTTATTATTTTAAGAGTAAATAAAACTCTGGCTTACAAAAACATAGATAACTTCTCTTAAGGCATTTTGGTGGCCTGTGGTGAAAGAGGGATTAATTTACACACTATTGAAGTCCAGAGATCAAGTTCTTAATCGATATACCATAGAAAAACATATATTCTATAAGCAATCAATCTCTTTTATTGATGAGCCTTATTGATGGCTATTTCACTCAGTGCTTACTAGAGAAACAGAAGTAGCACAAGATACACAAATATATATGAACTTACAAGATTGGCTTACCTAGTCATCCAGAGTCAGATATAGGAAAGTGCAAAAGATCTGTCTGGGTACTGGAGATTGGAAGGATCTAGTAGAAAGTCTGAAATTCACTCAGGTGTCTCATTCAAGTCCATATCAGAAGGCTGAAGGATCTGTGCTAGAAGGATAAAGGGTGTGTGCAGAAGCTAGGTGATCACATCCAAGATGAAGGCAAAGATAGAAGGTCCTCAAACAACCCACAGTGACTGTTCCTTCTTTGTCTCATCTTTATACCATTCAGGTGGCAAAGCCACCCCAGTGAGGCTGCTGCCTCCAGTAAATCCAGTTTGGGGGGTGTTCCCAATTCAAACTGATACAATCAAATTGGGCATTTCATTTTCCATAGGGAAAAGATGAAAATCATTGGGACTAGTTTCAATTTATCTGTTGGGCTAGATTTCAAATTGTTTTCTAAATTTTAATATTTAATTTTGTCGGCATGTCACTCTTTCATATTTGTATATAAGTCAATAAAATACAAGGCAACTGAGTGATCACCAGATCCCTTTCCAGCCAGAGCCCAGGCCTGGTATGTCTGGGAGGCCATCCACCCCCTCAGTGGCTAGCCGGATAACTTTCCAGCAAGTGTCCAGGCCCAATGTGTGTGTGGGGGAGAGGGGCATCTGCACAGTTGCAGGAACCTCCTCCATCATACAAGCCTAGTGTGGAACTCTGAGGCTGAAGTCCCTGAAGAGAGGTTAGGGTCCAGACCCACCCAGCTAATCCAGGAACAGAACATCTTGCCAGAGGGACACAGTGGGTTCACTTCCATTGGCTGCAGCAGGAAAAAGTGGAGCACAGAAGCCAGAACAAGCCAGACATATATGGACAAGTTTGAACTTGGAAAATCCAGACCCAGTAAGTTGAGAGACTTTACTAGACCCAGGTCTATGAGAGCATCCACTCTCTTTCCCTCTTGGAATGAGAAAGAGGACAACAGGTAACTTGGGTGAAATAGTGTACCAGGAAGACCACATATACATCAAGGGGAGGCAATCAAGCAGAATTTAGGGAAAGTAATTTAAATACAAGTTACTAATTTAAGATCTGCTTAGCTACACAGACATAATGCTTGCTCTTATTTTCTAAAATACAAAACCATTAGTTAAAATGTTTATCAACTGCTAAATATCACTACTCATCATTAATGTTCCTAATTGTAGTTCTATAAATACAAAACTGCAACTGGCTTAACCACTAAATCTCTTGAGGAAGAATATTAGCAGGTGCTAAGGTAATAACTTCAACAAGGCTCTACACCAAAGGTAGAAGATAGCACTATAAAAAATGACAAAGAGAAGGAAAACAATGCATTCTCAAGCCATGAGCCCACCCAGAACAAATGCAGGAGACACTAGCATAGAAAAAGTTGGAATTCACATATGAAATCAATGAAATAATAGTGCCTGAAGTAAAGAAACAACTTCAGAAATGTATAGGAATATCAGACCAGAAATAATCTCTGAAGTATAAAAAGAAATGATAACGATAATAAAAAAAATCACTAAGTGCTTCTAAAGAAGACACTGATGAAAAACAGAGGAGAATATAAAAAGGATGTAAACCTTGAATGACCAACACAGGAAAGAAATACAATGCTTGAAGCAGAATCAAAGAGATATACAGCAAATTAAAATCACAATCACAAGCCAACAAACCCGTTTGATGAAACTGAAGACAGACTTTCAGACTTTAAAGACAACATTGCAGTTAGTGACAAGATAAGAAAAGATCTCTTAAGAAGAACTGGGATACAGGAACAAATAATTCAACATCTGCAAGACGACACAATGATGAACAGCATAAGCCTAACAGGCATCAATCAGAAAGAAGAAGTCAATACAAATGATATAAAAACAATATGGGCAAAAGTAATAGCAAAAAAACCTTTCCAAATAAGGGGAAGCAATCTGACATGCAGTTAACCAAAGCATATAGAACTCCAAATAACATCAACCCAATTAAAACCACATCCAGGTATTTAAAAATTCAAGCTCCCAGAAATTCAGCATAAAAGCAACATACTAAAAGCCATTAGAGAAAAGAAACAGATAACATTTTAAGGAAAAACCATAATAACAGCAAATTTCTCTTCACAAACCAAGAAGTCAAGAAGAGCATGGAGCAAAGTACTACAAGTCTTGTAAGAAAATAAATTCCAATCCACATGGATATACCCTGAAAAACTGTCTTTGAAGTTTCATGGAGAAGTGAAACACTTCCATGACAAAGAACAACTAAAGAATTTCATAATGGTAAAGCCAACCTTACACAGTCTATTAAAAGATGTTCCTGAGAGGGACCAAAATGAAAACAACTCCACAAAAGAGAATGGAAAGAACCCACCAAATAGGGTGAACAACAAGACAGAGGAGAAAAGGTTTATAACAGCAGGTAAATAACATGTCAAACATAAGGCAATGCATTTCAATTATAACTATCAATGGAAATGGATGCAACTCGCCAATTAAAAGAAATAGACTGGCACAGTGGATTAGGAAATAAAACTCAACAATATGCTGTATACAAAGAAAACACACAACTCATAAAAGAATTCATGGGCTGAAAGTCAAAGGAGAGAAAACAATACTATTTGCTCTAGGACTTCAGAAAAAAGCAGGGCTAGCAATCCTGTTCTTAGACAGTCTCAACTTCAAACCAAGAATGCTGAAATGAAATAAAAAAGGCCAGTACAAAGCCAGGTGTGGTGGTGCATGGCTGTAATCCCAGCACTCAGGAGGCTAAGGCAGGAGGATTGTTGTGAGTTCGAGACCAACCTGAGCTACAAAGTGAGCTTAAGGCCAATCTGAACTGCATAGTGAGACCCTGTCTCAAAAAGAAAAAAAA
>PVKA01047088.1:0-14522 GCA_004027165.1 Ctenomys sociabilis | reverse complement strand
TCCTGGAAGAGAAAGTAGGAGGAACTCTTGAAGACATAGGGGTAGGTAAAGAGTTCATGAACAAACATATATTCGCACGGGAAGCTCTTGAAAGAATCAACAAATGGGATCAACTCTTCTTAAAGAGCTTCTGCATGTCAAAAGAAATTGTCAACAGAGTGAAAAGACAACCCGCAAACTTTGAAAAAATCCTAACTAACAAGCAATCAGACAGAGGTCTACTGTCTAGAATTTATAAAGAACTAAGATATAACAGGACCCTCAAATTTAAAGACCCAATTCAGAAATGGGCATCTGAGATGAATACACACTTTACTCTTTGACTTTAAGTGAAAAGACTTCAATTCTGGACTCAAAATCCACCTGAACTAGATTTAACATCTTAGAAAGAAGTTCAAGAATGTGTTTACCTTCTTTGGAAAAAAAAAAAACAAAGCAAAGTACTTCACAAATTTCTTCGAGCTTCTGTCTTCTATAAAATATGGATCCTGGAGTTCATAAAAATGATGTTTACTCAGATTTTTGGCCCTTAGGAGTGCCCAGTGGCTTATCTGTGCAAATACTTTCTAAGGGCTGTCTCTCCATCTGCCTTCATGCTCTCAGAGGAACTGTCCTGATCAAGAAAGTTGCCAAGCTCACCTTAGGCCAAGACCTGCCTTGCAGGTGACACATATTATGCTGGACCTGATCCAGTGTCAAGAACTCATGCAAAAGTTCCCACCTAATTCTTGTGGTGATCAAATCACTTAATGCTGCCATCTTCCTGCCCACAGAGCTGGGCCCCACAGGCTGTGGGGGCTTGGAACTGTCTGATCAACTGTTCTCAAGATGAAGAAACTAAAACAAAATAATAAGGGTAACAGCGAAACTCCTCCCCCTGCCAGATGCTTAGTACACCCTGTTTATGGATCTCATCTCTGTTAGGACAGGCTAGGTATTCTGTAGTCATGTTGGACAGCTATTTTGGCCACAGCTGTCCTGCTACTGCTTTCTGCAGTTGTTTGGAAACCTACCACTGATGATGCACAGCCAGAGTGGCCCCACAGTATTCTAGCTCAAGCCACAGTGTGGCCCTGCAGCAAGCTTAGGCTTGTTGGATCTTTCCATGCTGCCAATCTCAGTCATTCCTTCCCTGCCTCATGATAGTTGTGTGTTTTGCACTGAATTCTACAGACAGTAAAATGATCAAATATGTGACCAAGATTTGATGAGCGTCCAAAGCACACTGGACACTCCTAAGTTAGATGAATAGCCACCCTCTCTACTTTGCCAGAGTAATGAATGCTACAGGATATTCAGGCTGGAACTAGGTCTCTTCCTCAAAACAATTTAGGGAAAACTCTATAATAAGACAATCTTGGTGAATTTGGCTAGGGCCCATCTCAGGATCACTGACACCCATAATGTTCCAGCTTCTTTTTGGGCCTTGGCTCAGAAGATCACATAATATGCCCAGCAAAGGTTTGCCTAGGAAGTTAAAAGCAGGGGAAAATGCTGCTTTGTAACAGAAAATGCCCCTCCCCAGCCAGGTGAGAAACATAGTTTCTTAGTTGCCCAGGTAATAATTCCTGTTCCAGTTCTGGTTGCTTCTGTTGCTTAGAAACAGCTAGGCACTATGGTGCAAAGCTGTTCAGAATGATAAACGTTATTTACCAGTCCCCAACTGACAAGCCATTCTACCTCTGTATTTCCTGATTTCTTACTCCCTATATCTCCTAGACCATCAGAGATTAGGGCCTGATATTTTGGGGATGATCCCAGTCAGTGCCTATCGACTTAAAATAAATCTGCCTCCAAATCCTGGGTGTCAAATGGGTATTTCTATTTGCTGTAGCACTACTATTTTCCTTTGGATTACTATTTCCCCGGTATGTACTTTTCCTTTCAACTCTTCTTATGGCTTGGGTGATTCTGTACAAAATAGTTTATAACTAGTGTTCTTTTAGCAATTTACTTTTTTATAATTTAGTCATTCTTATTTATTAATTGATTTCATTTTTTTGTTTTTTTGTCATGTTTTATTTTAATTTATTTTATTGAAGAACAAATCGCAATGAGACGGTTTCAAGACAAATTAACAGGACAGATTGGATAAATTAATACATTGCAAACTTTTCATCATGTTTTGGTATCATACAAGGTGCATACATGATATTATATTTACAGACATTATTATAGCAGATGTCTCTAATCAGTGACTTAAGAGAGAGTAGCTGTTTACTTATCTTATTTTTTATACCTGAATTATATCACAGATTCAATAACTAATACTTTCTACCTTGTTAACTGATTTTTTTTTTTATATTTTAGGGAAGGGTCTACAGGGTGTTCAAGGTCTCACTACTAGATCAGACTATAGTGATCCACCTGTTTACAGTCTCCCAAGAGCTGGGATTTCAGGCACACACCACCACACTCAGTCTCAGGTACCCTCTCAGTGAGCCTTGGGGGCAGGGCCTGCATGGCAGACCTGGGGAAAAGCTACTAGTTTTTAATTGGCAAATCTTCATGTTCATATTTAATTTAAATTTACATATTTTGAAGGCTAAGCATCTTTGTTAAAGCATAGCACTCAGATAGAAACAACACATTATTCATGTATAGAATGATCAACCTTTGAAAAGTGAATGCATCTATTTAACTACTGCCAGATCAAGATGTAGAGTGCAATCAGCTTCCGAGAAGCTGAGCTTGTGCTTCCTATTGATTATTGTCCCCCATAGTAACACATCCTTTATTTCCGCTAACACAGATGATTCATGTTTACTTTAAGTCTCTATGTATAAATATACATGTGTGTATGTTTTGTGTCTGACTTCTTTTGCTCTATACCATGTTTGAAAAATGCATCTGTATCATTGCATGTAGCCACAATTCATTTTCTTTCCTAATTCTATTAGCCAATTCATCATAATTTCCCATATTCTAGCTTATAATTTTGCTATGAATTTTTCACATGTTTCCCTTGGTGAAGACAAACACAATTTGCTTTGGGCATGCTGGTACATTTTAAATTGTTGACTTATAAGCAGTGTGAAAGTGCAATGTTAGAATTATTTTTAAAATAGTTTTCATCATTAGTATTTCCACCAGTACTACATGGGAATTTCATTATTCATAGTTTTGGGAAATGCCAAATTTAAATTTTAGCCTGTGAAAATTCTGCTCTAGAATCTGTCTGTTGTACAGATTTTTATTATTCTAATACCTAATAAACTTTAGCATCTCTATCTGTATTTATTAGTTTTATGGATAATCTTTTCTGTGAAGTGCATGTTAGTTTCTTTTATTTATTTATTTTTTACTGTTTTTATCTTTACTAAATTGCTTGTTTTTACTTTTAGTGAATTGGAGGAATTCATTTTGTATGCTGGTTTTTAAAATATAAAATAACTTTGCTTATTCTGAGACTTGCCTTTTAGCTTTCTAGTAGTAGCTCTTAACACCTATAATGACACAAACAGAATTTCTTGATTTGAGTGAGGTCAGTGTGTTAATCTTTTCTTTGAAATTTAGTGTTCTTGTAGCTTAAGAAATTATTAACATACTGTTTTACAATTGAAATACATGTCAGACATGAAGAGATTGCTATACATGCAGATATTGCACACTAACATTTATAAACTTTGTCACTTTACATTTCATTTTAAGTCTGTGGTCTTTCTTTAAGTAGGTTTTATGATGGCATGGAGAAATATCAGCTAATCAGTTTTCCTACTCAGTTATCCAATACTGCTCACTGAAAGAAATCATTTTTATTAATTTAAATGTATAGGGGCCATGGAAATAGCTCAGTAGAATAAGTGCTTACCTAGCAAGTGCAAGGGCCTAAGTTCAATCCCTGGTTCTGCAAAAAAAAAAAAAAAAAAATGCAATCACAAATTTGTTTCAAAATAAGTTACCACATATATGCATGAATTTGTTTCTTGATCCTTCATTTTGTAATATTTCTATATCTATACTTAAAGGAATATCACATCAGTTAATGTCATTTTATTATGATCACTAATATCTGATAATGTAAGCTTTGGTTAATCTTAGTCCTTTGAAATTGTATCTAATTTGGCAGTCTACTTGTTAAATTTCTAAAGTACAAATCTGCTGGGACTTTGATTTAGATCATATTATTTTTAACATATAATTTAGGAAAATTAGTATTTTTTCTGTATTGAGTCTTCTTATACATAAATATAACATGCCGCTCATTTTATTTAGGGATTTATTTTTTTAGTACTATTTTTAAATTTCTGTATAGATATCTTGCACGTATTTTATCAGGTTTAATCTATGTACAGATACTCCTCAACTTATGGTGTAAAGTGATATTTTGATTTAATATATGGTAAAACTATAATATTTAATAAAACTACAATTTTGGATTTTGATCTTTTTCACAGATTATATATGAACTTATTTTCTTAATCTACTCTGATGATATATAATATATAATAGGCTGCTTCCACAATTAAGCTATTTAGGTTGTCTTGCTATAGATATAGGTATGCACATATCATTATAATAAGATAGTTTTAGCTCTTTAAGGAAGATATCAGAGATGGGTATTCCATTGCCACTTAAATATATAAATGAAGGACCATTATATATATATACAAAATGGGATAGATATACAGCTACTTTCTCTTAATTCAATGAGAAGAAAGATTTGCACTAATAGTCTTTGGACAAGATATCATGTCTGCATGTACTACAAATAACTACTATGAAGCCAACAATATGCAAGGTATTAATTATTGTAACTGTCCTACTAACCTGTTTTGAAACTGTCTCATTGCTAGTTCTTTCTCAATAAAATTAATTTAAAAAGGAAGATATCAAAAAGAGTTATAGCTGGGTCAAAAGGGATTTCTACTTCTAAGGTTTTTGAGGGATCTCCATACAGATTTCCATTGTAATTGTACTAGTTTACACTGTAAAAATTTCCTTTTTCTGCACAGCCTGATCAGCATTTGTTGGTTTATGGGCCTTTCATAACAGGCATTTTTATTGGAGTAAAGTGAAATCTTTGCCACTTGGATTTACAATTCTCTGATGTCCAAAGATGCTCACCATATATTTATTGGCCATTTGCACTTTTTCTGAGAAGTGACAAGTCCTTTCAATTATCCTTTTTGTACTGAATCTTTTTTGGGGGATGTATAAAATTTATGAGCACTGTATATTATAGACATTAGTCTTCTGTCTGGGTAGTAACTGGTAGAATTTTTTCTCATTTTTTAGGTTGTCTTTTTACTCTGTTGTTTTTTCTTCCTGTGCAGAATGTTTGTTTTTAACTGGCATTGCTTTTTTTTATAATACTAGTATAATGCCTTGTGCAATTCAGATGTTCTTTAGAAACTTCTGATCTACGCTTATGGTTTATTTATTTACTTATTTGGTTTCAAGAATTTTATCACATATTTTTCTCACCCCATTCAGTATTTTTGTCTTTATAAATAAGACTTTGAGCCATTTAAATTTGATTTTATACAGGTAAAGAGACATGGATCAAGGTGTATTCTTCTCTAAGTAGATATCCAGTTTTTCCAGCACAATTCACTGAAAAGTTTTTTCAGCATATATTTTGTACCATTTGTCAAAATTCAGAAGGATTAAGGTGCTTTTGTTCCGCTAGACAGGATACTTGTTTCTGCCACTTCTGTGTTTTTTACCGCTGTTACTTTGTAGTATTAAAATCTGGAATTTTAATGCTTTCTAATTGGTTTTGTTGCTCAGGATTAATTTGTCTATTCTGGGTCTCTTCTGGCTTCATAGGAATTTTATAGCAGTATTTTTCTAGTTCTGCGAAAAACTGATAGTATTTTGACAGGAATTACATTAAATATATTATATTTGGCATATTTGATATTTTGATAATATAATGATTTCAGCAGTATAGGTTTTGCCTACCCAAGTATAGGGGACTATTATTTCATTTTCTAATATTCTGACCAACCTGTTTTTTCAGAACAATATAATTTCTCGTATTAAGGCACTTTATTTGCTTGGTTAGATTTATTACTAGATAATTCATTTTTTTGAAACTATTTTGAAGAGGATCGTTTTTCTGACTTCTTTGTCAGTTGGTTCATTTCTGATGTAGGAGAATGCTATTGATTTTTGATCTTCCATGTAAAGGACTATGCCATCTGCCAACATAGTTTGACTTTAAAAAACAATTTCTTACCCGAACCTATTTCATGCTTTTCTCTTGCTGTATGTTCCTCTCCTCTCTTCCAGCTACCTGTGTCTTAGCTGAATTTCTCTGAGCAGCTTGAATGAGGCCCATCCTCTACTCAGCCATGGTGTCAACTCCTTCATTTCTTTCTCATGATTGATTGCTCTAGCTAGAGTTTTTAGTACTGTAGTGAAGAGGTCTGTAAGAATAAACACTCTTCTTGTCTTGCTCCTGCTCTTAGCAGGATTATTTTCAGTTTTTCCCTATTAATATGGTGTTGCCAGTGGTTTGTTATAAATGGTTTTTTCAGCTTGAGGTACAATTATTTCATGACTATTTTTGTTGAAGTTTCATTATGAATGAATGTATTTTTTAAACTTCTTATGCATCTACTGAAATTGTAATATGAATTTTAGTCTTCTATTTTTTATATTTACTGAATTATAGATGTTGAACTACCCTAATATCCCTGGGATGTAATTAAGTTAATTATGATGCATGATCTTTTTAATGATTTGTTGTATTCTGTTTGTCAGTATGCTATCTAGGACTTTCTCAACTATGGTCATTAAAGAATTTATGTATAGTTTTCTGTTTTCGTTAAGTTCTCATCTGGTTTTGGTATGATGGTAATGCTATTTTCAAGGAATTAGTTTGAAAGAAATGAGAAATTTCTTCTCATTCAATTTCATGGAAGAGTTTGAGAAGTGTTGATTATTAGCCTTCTATTAAGTTCTGGTAAATGAAGGTCTAGTTTTTCTTATGGTTTTAATTAATGTTTATTTTATTTTCTGCTATATATATATAAACCTTTTCAAGGTTTTTACATTTTCTTGGCTCAGTCTTGCTAATTCATAGGTCTCTGGGATTTATTTAATTTTTTATCCTCTAATTTATTGGAATAAAGATCTTCTTATACTTTTCTGGATTTCAGTGATATCCATTGTGATATAAACTTTTAAATTTTTAATTATGTTCATACGGGTTCTCTCTCTTTCTGTAAGTTTGCTTAAACATGTGTCAATTTCATTTGTCCTTTCAATAACCAACTCTGATATATAGGTCCTTTGTTTATTTTAGTGTCAATTTTATTAATTTATTCTTTCATCTCTATAATTTCCTTCTTTTTGCAAGCTTTGGCTTTGGACTGCTTTTGGTTTCCTGGGTCTTGAGGTGGTGAGATCATAGCAAGTGAAAGAAAAGAGGTCAAACTGTTGATATTATCTTATGTAACTGGAAGGAAGGACTGGTGGGCAGGGGTCTGAGAGAATATGTGTGGGATGGGAGAGTGATGCAGGGAGAGTGAAGCATAACCAGAGACTGGAGGAAGCTGTGAGATCATAGTAATAATAAGGTGTGTTTGAATCCTCTGTATGCATACAATTCTGGTGAGGGTTAACCTGACATGTCCATGTAAGATACGGTTTAAAATAAAACACTAATTACTTCAGATATACATATACATATACATATACATATATATATATATATATATATATATATATATATATTCTATTAGACTCAGTTCTCAAATTTATTATTCATTTGCCAAAATTTTACTTCAGTTCACAAACTCCACATTGGGTGACAAACACAATCATAGCATCTTCTCCACACAAACTTAGACATTTTCCCCAAAACGATCAAACAAATGAAGTTTATAAGGCAAAGTATCACCAATATAACACAAACGCAAAATGTAGAATCTTTCCTTCATCCCTGTTCCCTATGAAGCTCCATGGCCTGAGCTGCAAGTGCTGATCTGCTTTCTGTTGCTATAATTTTATATATGATGAAAGGAGAAAAAGAAGAGAAAGGGATCAGAAAAAGTCACATAGGGCTGAAGATGTGGCTCAGTGGTTTAGGTTCCACTTGGCAAGAACAAGGTCCTGAGTTTGATTACCCAGTACAAAACAAAAAACTCATACAATTAGAGACACAAAAATAAGGAGTCCACTCTATCCTATTTATACTATAGTCTAAATTTAACCAATTTGAACCCTAGTTTCACAGTGTAGAGGCTTTGATTTGTGTATGTGGTGGGGGGACTGGATGGACCTCTGGGCATCTTCTTTCTGAAGGCAGTGCTCTATTTTGGTGTTTGCTGTGCTTCTGAGGTGAGGCCGGCTAAGGATTTCTTCCTGTTTTATGAAGGGACACCATCAACTGAGACAGAGCATGGAGGGCATACTGAGGCTGTCAAAGTGCCCAGTTTCCTGCTGCTTTCTGAAGGAGCTTCCTGATTTCCAACACTTTATCCTACAATAATCTCTGCAGTTTCTAGAACATGCCCTTTCTATACATTCCAAACTCCCTTTGGGTATGCTCCTCTGCCTAGGCTCTCCAATGACACATCTGCACTCCGTAAAATAGTGTTAAGTTCACAAAATGATTTTGTTCCTCTTATAAGACCACTATCCACCTCTGCAACTCACTAAACTGGCTTCTTTCTCTTGATTTGTTGTTTTTGCTGGATGCCATGGAGTAAAGGTGCTTAAGGGTACAGATGGATTCCTGGGCTGCTTCCTTTCTTCTGCAGGCAGTGCTGGCTTGGTTTCAGTTTTGCTTCTATCAGGCTGTGGAAGAGTGCACTGTACCATGCTCTGGCTCAGTCACTTTCCTCTGGCTCTGGCTCTGTCTCAACAGTGTGCACACTATCATCATCCAGCCTGAGAATTCCACAGTGCCTAGCACTCATGGAATTAGTTCCTTTTAGCTGGGAGTAATCGCCTTCTGTGCAGGTATTAAATGGTGAGTGGTGGGCAGAAACCCTGCAGGCAGAAACTCCCTGTCGTTTGGAGGAGCAGTAGAAGAATGCCTTTGCTGGTGCTGCTTAGATTATATTTTCCTCATGATCTCACTTGTCACAACTGCTGCTATACCACAACTCCCTAAGCCCGAGCTTTCTGAGTCTGGCTCTGTTCCTGGATCAGGACTGTACATTTGTTTTTTACTTTTCCAAGGACCCACCAGTGTCAGCCCAATCACACTTCTCTGAAAAGTTCTCTGATTTTCAGCTTCTCTGTAGGTATCTCAGCTGCTAGGTTACAGCCTAATAGCTGATCCCAGTAGCCTGGCTCTCACTGTAGTATTAGCTCTTTCTTTGGGACACGACATCTACCAAGATGCTATGGGCTTGGGATACAGGGAGTCATGGGAGTCAGGGATGGCCCAGCCTTTGTTTCTAAGTTGCCCTAATATTGGATTCGATCTGTTGGGTTGCACCTGCAGCTTGCCTTCCTATATTTGGGATGGTCATCCCATTTCAGGTACTTGCATTTTCTAATACAAATCTTCTAAGCTTCTGTCACACACCACTGCCTGTCATTACTGAGGATGGAATCTGCTGGTTTTCCACTTTTAAATAGGCATAGATTTTTATTTGATAAAAGCTATGAGCTCTTAAAAATGATGACAGATTTTGATTTTGTCAAATACTTTTTCTGTATGTAATCTGACAATGTGTGCTCTCTTCTTGTTCTGCTAATTCTGGTAAGAGTTTCTCTTTCAGTCTAATTATCTTAATCAATTTCAAATATTTATTTTATGGATTAATAATTTATATAAGGCAAAAATTCAGTTTAAATGTAAATGTTAATGAGCTCTGCCAAGTTTGTACACTCTTGCAACTAATACAAAGTCAAAATATAGAATATTTTCTGTTGGGAGCGCCGCAGGCAGCGGCTCAAGGTCCTTGGATAACGGTTTGGCAGCGGATCAAGGTTCCTGGGTAACGGCTTGGTGCTTTCTGTGGGATCCGCCTTGACATGTTCGGAATAACAGGAAGTAGGGGTAGCCCTGTCTGTTGATCCAGATGGAATAAGGGGGCTGCCTGACAACAGAGCGGGATTGGCTGTATGTTTATATGTGACTGCTGATGATTGGCTTAGCTATACTATATAAGCTGCTGTGCTTCCACAATAAACAGAGATCTCTCCCTTCTAAAAAGAAGGCAAGGTGTTTTGGGTTTTTCTTTCTGCGCCGATCTGCGCCGGTCAAGGTCAGCGCCGGACAACTTTCTTCACCCCTGTTCCCTATGAAGTTCCACTTGAAGCCTGAGCTTCAAGTGTTGATCTGTTTTCTGTTGGTATAGATTTTTCCCTAGCATTTCTTTCTTTTCCTTTTTTTTTTTTTTTTTTTTTTTTTGCAGAACCAGGGATTGAAATCAAGCACTTATTCTACTGAGATATCTCCCCAACCCCTCCTAGCATTTCACCTAATGGGAATACAGAGTCTATACTCCTGCATCTGGGAGTTTTCTTCCATATGTTTGATGTTTTGAGATTCATCATTGCTACTGAGGCATCAACAATATGTTCTCTTGTTGTGAGATACTAGAAAGTTAAATGAATATAATGGTGTACTTATAATTTACCTGTTGATAAAATTTCAATTCTAAGCTGTTGTGAATATGTATAAAAAAGACCTAGAGAAATTATAGCTTTTAAAGCAATAATTCAACCTTCCTATGCTTGCAAAAATACCAAATGCATTAAAAAGCTTCTAAAAATTGAAAGGTACAAACCCATGCAATCGACCAGACCAGGCATTCTGACGTGAGTAGATTTATTGGGGGAATCAAGCAGGCTGGCTACCTAGTGGACCAAGACAGCATCAAACAAAGGGGGACAGGAGGCTTTCTAGGATCTTTCAGGGAGAGATGGAGCAGTTGAGGGAGAGCTGATCTTGGTAGGGCCACCTGGTCTGTAGGGAACTTTTAATGTTAATAGAGGAGAGTTTCACAGTTGCTTTTCTAGGTCAAAGACAGGTAAACTTGTTCTGTGGTTTTGGGTTTGGCTCTGCATGGGCCCAAGTGGTAGAGGGTTTAGGGGCAGAGTACCTGGGAAACTAAGATAGAGAGTGTTTGGGGCAAGGTGCCTAGGAAACTTTGAATCTTCACCTATCATCTCAGACTCTGGATACAAAAGGGAGAAGAAATCATCTGGCTACTTGCTGCTGAGCAGGATATCGTGGGGCTATAAGTCTGGAGATCAGGGTGAGAAGTTGTCATCATTGGGGGGGTCACACTGGAATAAGGCCTGGTGAAATTAATCTGAGAGAAGCATTTGGTTAAAATTTTGGGTTGTTAATCTGGTGACAGTGTTGTAGATGAAGGAAAAGAAGCAAGGGCTATCATGAGCATAATAGAAAGCCCTGTTAGGGCTCCTAGAAGGGGAGCAAGTCAAGGGAAGACAGAGTTTTATATATCAAGGTCCCACACAGAAACAGCTGCGTATGTCTATTTTGTGTTGTTTGTCTGGAGGTGTGTGGAGGCTGGTGGACAGGTGTGTGTGAGTTGTTGGGTATGGTCTGGATGGCAGTGAGATAAGGCCTTAGAACGGACATGTATTGGCATCACTTATTGAGCTTGGTGGTTTGGGTAGAAGCAAGAAGGAAGTCTGTGGTCTGAATGTGTCCTTTAATCACGATCATATTGAAGGGGAGGAGCAAGGACATGATAAATGACAGGCTTGAGTCCCCTCTGATGTTTGGTACTATTGAGTATTGGGGAATGAGGGAAAGGACATGGGTTCTCTGAGGCATATCAGTGTAGAAATAGCACGTGTGGCACAAGTGGGCCTGGAAGTATCTGAGAGTATATGGTCGACAAGGGAAGGAGGAGGGAGAGGCTTTGAGTTTAGGTTTATAGGATGAGCACTGTGGGAAGACAAGTGAGCCACATGGAGGTTTCGAGTGAAATCTCTCTCCAGAAGTATGGAGTAGGTTGGATTTATAAGGAAATTACGAGTGAAGACCAGTGTCTGGAGTGAGCAGGGAATGGGCCTGTCTGAAGGCATTGTATAGGTTGGCCATCAACACCCAGTATGGAGACTGTAGATCCAATATAGAAGCTTTAGAACTCAGGAAGAACACTATATGGTGTCTGTGTCAGTAAGAAAAAAGTGGGTTTTTTTTTGTTTGTTTTTTTACCTGAGATGTCCAGTGAGACTTGGGACTCTGACAAAAATACCAGAGTATTTTTGATGTGGGCCATGGATCTCAAGCTCTGTTGTTCCTCTTCAGTGTCAAGACCAAGCAGATCAAGCGTTGATAGATCTAGATGTAGCAAGTTTTCCTCTGAGGGCAGGCAATTGGATGGCTTACCTGCTCTCTGACATACAGGGTAGTCACAATTCCAGTGGCCTTTGAGACTGTAGGTTGGGGCAGGTTTGTGTCTAGTGTCCTTCTTCACCACATTTGTCAGGCAGAGCTTGGATGGCAGCATTATTTAGGCTCACCCTTGCCTTGTTAAGATTCTATTTTGATGGGAGTCCCGAGTGTCACATCCAAAATTTGGCACTAGTGTATGGTTAATTTTGGTCTCTATTATTTAAGATATGGAAAGTCAGGTTAAGTAAGATTCCTTGTGAGATTTGAGGGCCAAATTTTTTCTTTTTAGCTTGCCATGAATGTCAGGAACAGATTGGGATATAAAATATGAATTAATCACAGTTGTTTTTTCAGGAGTATAATATACTTGATTATCAAACACCTTGAAATATAAAGTGTAATCAGAGAACTGTTATTTCATATTAATCATAGACATTTTAACATTTAAATTCTGTAGAATGTTAATAGACAGTAGTTGAACTTATAACACTTGACACTGATAGTCATCTATAGTAGTGTCACTTAATAGTCATAACAGGTGATGAGAAAAGTATCATTTAATTGATGACCTCGTGTTGGTTTGATGTGAACCTTTTATAAATATCTGGAGCATAAGAAAAAGGCATGGATATATTTAAAATGGCAACTTTTATGAAAAAACCTTATTTTAATCTTTTCACTTTACCAAATTATTACAGCTGTCTCTGAAGGAGATTACTGGGGATTCTTCACTGATGAGCAAAGGTTGGCCACACTCCATCCACCAGTCAAGAGTCCTGTCCAACAATCTTTCCCCATTTTAATGATTTTTGTTTAATTGTAAATTAATTTTGATATTATTTTGACCAGCTGGTAACTCAGGAGAAAGCATATTTCTAAGTCTATATTTTTAGAACTCACACAAAAAGAGGAACAGCTCTTGACAGAACTACATATAAACATACACATGACATACATGAACACTTTTACAAAATCAGAGTGCCCTCAAATACATTTCTGGTCAGGTTAAATTATGATGACCTATTTAAGTTTGTAAATATGAGACACTAGTCAGAACTTTTGTAGGTCAATTAGCAGAGATCTCTTATAAGAAAAATTTGAGAAATATAAAAACCTCTTATTTATAGTTACCAAGTTGAGTAGGAGCAAGCAAACTGAGTAGAGTGTAAGGATTAGGCACAGCACAATAGAGGGGCACTGACAACTCACAAGACCTGGACTTATAGGCTGGCAAGAAGGCTGTAAAGGGAGGGGTGGGAAGCTGTGACTTAGGGTCTCTTTATTGTGGCTTTATCAGGAGACTCTCTGCTGAAGTGGCTGAGGGGCAGGGGAAGTGAGGATAAGCAGCAGGCCCAACTGGAAAGGGATGTTAGATGTGCTGTTATCCTGCCATCAGCTCGACAGCAGAGGAAGGGGCATATGCTGTTGGGGAAAATGTGTTATTAGGTTTTTTGTTGTTGTTGTTCTTTGTAACTGGAAGGGGGTGTTGAGGAAAGGAAAGGAGAGAGGGAGCAAATCAGAGTGGGGTATCATTTTAGCTGGAAGTTGAGATGTCAAAAGGTGAAGCAGTGGTTGCAGCTTTAGACTCTGGTAGTGGCCAATGGTGGAGGCACTGGGGATGAGGGCCTCTAGTGACAGCAGTCAGTAGTAGCTGCAGCATTGGCAACAGCTCCAGTGGTGGCTTTGCAGAGTGGTGTATCAGGAATCTGATCCGATGTGGTCATTGAAGTCTTCTCAGGGTTTATCTTGTAGTCCTGTACATTATTCTGTAGTTCCTTTGTCTGTGTCATCCATGTGGATGAAATATAAAGTACATGTGTTGGTATATAAGTTTGGATCTACCTAGGTCTTAACAATCCAGCAGAAAAGCATAAATGTATAAAAATGAAGTGTACATCGTGAGCCCATAATATTAAGCTGAGCTGTAAATGGATATGGTCGACAATTTCTTTGAATAACTCCCTATGGTTGCAGAATGCTGGACTGTGTTGGATTGTGGTGTCGAGTTCAAGAACCTAAGGTAGTTGAATGTCAATCGAGTGCCCACTTTTGACAGGTGTAGACAAAGGAAGGGTTGTAGAAAGAAAAAATCATCATGTGTGTGTATAGACAGTACAGTTGGGATAGATAACGCTGTGCTTCTACATAATTCTATGAGAGGCAAGATCTGCACTAATGGTGGTTGGACAGGATATTATGTCGGCTTTTAGTGCTATGGTCATCCACTAGGTAAATA
>PVKA01047087.1:0-14483 GCA_004027165.1 Ctenomys sociabilis | reverse complement strand
TTTGGCAGAACTGGGAATTGAACTCAGGCCCTTGTGCTTGCCAGGGAAGTGCTTATTCCGCTGAGCCATCTCCCTGGTCAAAAGTAACAACCTGAACAACCAAAAGAAAAAGCAGCCGGGCATGGTGGCACATGCCTGTAATCCCAGCACTCGGGAGGCTGAGGCAGGAGGATTGTTGTGAGTTCAAGACCAGCCTGAGCTACAAAGTGAGCTTAAGGCCAGCCTGAACTGCATAGTGAGACCCTGTCTCAAAAAGACAAAAAAAAAAAAAAAAAAAAAAGAAAAAGAAAAAAGAAAAGAAAAAGCTAGCAAAAGAATAATGAAACAAAAAAACATAATAAAATTTCTCTGTTGTCCACATTTCTGTGGTAATGTCCAGGTCAGACCCTGAATTTATTCAGGGCAAACCACTGTTGTAGGTTGGGGTTTTCAAGGTGAGCAATAATACCATTCAGGACACTTAGTTAGATGACTAGTTTATAATAGCTATCCAAGGAGTCATATATGAGAGATATCTATTAAGCCTTCAGTAGGAGTAGTACTGGGCATGGAGCTGATCTTCACCTCTGGATGTGTGGGCTGGGTCCCGTCTTCAGCTAGCAGCTTTCTCTATGTCTGTCTGTGGCATGTCTACATCTCCCTACCCTTTGTTATTTCTGCATTACTCTTCCAGTTGCTGTGGTGCCCTCCAAGGATGTTCCCAGTTGGATTCCCCAGACCTCTCTCTCCTTCACACTGCTTATTCCAAGAGAGGAAGGACGGTGCTGTTGACAACTCACTGCCCCTGTTGCCGTGGGGACAGTCCAAGATTGCCTCATCTCACTTCAGTCTCGCCAGTGAGAAGAGTGCCAGCCTCCTGCTAGTTGCTCTGCCTTGGCCCAAGACTGCTTAAGTCCATTTTCCTTGCTGCAGAAATGATAATTACATGAAGTAATGAGTAAGTCACTTTGCTAAATTCAGCGATTCCACAATTTATATGTACTTAAAGCATCAGTAGTTTTGAAGCATCCTCAAATATAATAGCATTGCATTTAAATAAATACAGCATTGATTTGGTGCTTGGATTCATTGTTATGTTATACATGAAAATGTCTATAATTTTTCCATCAATTTAAAATTTAAATAGAAAGATGGGAAATTTTAACATAAATAGAAGACATGACAACCAAAAGAAATCAGCAACAGTACCTACCAATGGCTCAAAACTACAGGAGAATCTGGCAGATCTTTGATAATAAATGGAACCAGAATGTTCACAATTTATACAGTTTATTTTATGTAATGTTAATAGAATATAACACTGTTTAATAACTGTAGTAAAATATTTTCTAGGCATTTATACTGATCATTAGCTTTATAACACTATATCTGATCATTATGACAAGATTTAATACCATTTTGTTTGTTAATTAACTACTAGAATAATTTGGAGGGTATTACCCTCAAACAATATCTGATGAGTTCTATGTAGCACTGCCATACTCTTCTGGTTTATTTGCTGAGACTATGGAGAACAGAAGGGCGGATAAAAATGATGTATCTGACAGAGCCTACACATGCAGACCTCAATTGTGCCTTGCTTGTCTCTGTCAGGACACAGCTGTGGTGAATATCCTGGACTAAAAATATATCTACACCACCTATTCTTCAAGAGTCTTGACTGACCCACAAATTCACACCACAGAGTGTCCTACTAATGAATAGAGGAAGCATTGAAATAATCTCTCTGTCATATGGATCTGCAGAAAACAAAAAACATTTTATTGGTAAATAGATAGGATGTGAGTCATGATTATGTCCACTGGACAGTACTGAGTAAGCCCTTTCTATAAAGCTATTCTCCACAGCAACCTCCCCTCTGCTAATATCCTTGTGTCTTTGTATGTTCCAGGTATCTGAAATGCAAATATAGATTAATGTACAAGTGATAAACTAACACAAGCTTCCAGGAGAAAACAAACACAAGAGCAGTAGGACAGGGGCAGGAAAGAAGCCAAGCTTGGGTGTCACCCTAGCAGACCCCTCACTAGCAGCTGCATTCTGTCCACAGAGTCATCAGCGGAGGTGAACAAGCAGCAGATTTGGTCCTAAGATGAGAGATTTTATCCTATTATTCTTATAGCAATGGACAAATGTCAGGTGGGTAGCTTAGGATCCATGAGCCTACTGGGTCCCCAAAACAGATACTGAGGCTTCCTCAGCTTTTGTGTTGAATCAGTAGGGATTTCTCCATCATGAAATAGCACACACTCTATGTGGTCTTTGGATTTGTGGGGAAGGACCCCAGTGTCTCAGTTTTCCTAAGTTTATATGGCTATAAAATTCAGACTGTTAGGGTTGGTGAGATAGCTCAGCCTGCCTAGGCAAGTGCAGGGACTGGGGTTTGATCCCTGGCACCGATGATGTGCCTTGACCCACCCCCAGTAGCAATCAGCTGGCCACTGAGACAAAGCATGATGGCACACACCTGTAATCCCACAACTGGGGAAGCTGAAAAGGGGAGGTTTACTGAGTCCAAAATTTGTAGTGAGACCCTATAACAAATACATTAAAACAAAATTCATATTTTTGCCCATGTTTTTCTGGGAAGGAACATCCAGGGCATCTGCAAAGATTAGCCACAATAATCTCTGGTGAGATCTTATCACTTTCCTTCAGTTCAAAAGTTATGTAAAACTTAATAATGAGTGTATTGTCCTAATAGCTTTCTGAAAGATGTAGGGTGTCACACCCTTGTTATCCAGGAACAAAGTCGCTGGAGGCAGGACAACCACTATGAGTTTGAGTAAAAGATCAGCATGAAATCAATAAATTCATGTTCAGTTAAAGATAACAATCTATGTTGAGTTAAAGACCAACCTGAAATCAACAGATAAAAGAATATGTGTGCAATATGATTGGCAAATGTGTGTTAAGGCTAAATATTAGGGTTATTATTTTCTTATCATGGTGTCAGTAAAACATCATTATCCAGAAAGGACTTCTGTAATGAGGTAAGAAATTTGAATCTAGAAACAACTTCCGGAAAACAAGAGGGGAAGCTGAAACAAGGAAATTTCACAATAGCTGCACCATGACCACAGAGAAGCTGCACCAACCAGGTCATCTGGCAATCTGGGAATTTAATGCAGATGGGCTCATTCTCCTCCCCAAGGACTAGAAATATTTCTGTGAGGTGAACACAGGACACACAGCCTTATTTTCAGTTTCTACTGGACCTTGAGCAGGAGGGACTTGAAACACAGGATGTCTTAGAGCAGGAGGCAGGTAGACCTTTTGTGACAACAGTAAAATGGTAAATCTCAAGCAGCAAGGGTGGCATCCAAGGAAATAGCTCAGGTACAGAAACAAAAGGTGCTGTACTCCTAATAGTGCTGAGGAAGCAGCACCAAGTCCCACTTGTGAGGGGAGAGTCAGGCTGGGCCCAAGAAGGGATCCAGAAGGTGGGGTCATTGCCCTGCTACCACCATCCCAATGAAATTGACTTACCACACACTTAAACACCACTTGAGTTCAGGAAAGAAATTCCTTTCAGTAGCTCAACGTCCAGAAACTCCCTGGTCTCTGCCTCAGCCACAACATAGGAAAAGAATCTCCCAAATATATCTTCCAAACAAAAATTCAAATTACTCTCTTGGGCTGTTTGGGTTCATGGTGCCTTCCTCAGACACCTACCTGCCTCCTGGAGAAGGCAAAGGTGTTGTCTAGAAGATGAAATTAGTGGAACTTCTCCTGCACCTGGGTGCCCTTAATGTCAGACACAGATCCATATGAAGATTATTAAAGCAGTTGGTTGAAGGAAAGTTTTTCTTTGCTTCCAGTTGTTGCGTCCCAGGGGCAATTTGAGGAGTCTGAATCTGGCCTGGAAAACCCTTCATAGAGCCTGTCCTTCACCTGCTCAGTCTCTGGTTTCTCCATCACAACCAATGGTTATTTGTAGATTAACAAGCCCCCAGGAAACAACCTGGAGTACATGGGGTACATAACCTACAGCGGAAGCATAAAACCTATCCTTCAATAGCTGCATCTCCATCTTGAGACACAGCCAAGAACCAGTTTTCTCTGCAGCTGAACTCAGTCATTATAAAGGACACAACCACATATTACTGTGCAAGTGACACAGTGACTTGATCCAAGTGTGAGCCCAGACACAAACTGCCTTGCAGTGGCATTCAGAATCAGCAGGGGTGCACAGTACACATTGGTGTAAAGAACCAACCCCTCAGTAAATGTAGAAGAAAAAGTGAAAGGTCTTTCTCTCCAGTTGATTAGCATTTCCATCTCTGGCCCCAGGCACAGAGATGCTAGGGATCTTTTGTATCTCTGATCACACAGTATTGTTTCTGTAGAGTCAACCTTTTTTATTTTTCCACACCTGTACCATAATGGGTTGCACAGTAAAATTTTTAAATGAAACGATTGATTACATCTTTACTTACTGCATAGTTTTCTTAGTTTCTAGGTGCAGAAACACTTAGCCATGAAAATTATTACCCGGCTGACTGCAGGTCTGCCCTCCACCTTCAGTCCTCTCTCTAGGGCCTCTCAATTTCAAGGATTCCTCCAATCCTGATTCATGCAAACCCTGTTATGTGAGTAGTAGGACAACATTATATATATTGATCGAGTGTCCATATGATATTGGAGCTATTTATTGCTCCACCCGTGTGTACATTTGAAAATGCCAAGGCATCAACAGTTGTACTGAGAACTCTGTGGTAGGGTTTCTCTAGATATTTAGTTTGTATAGACCTTCCATGCTATCACACAACTTACAATCACAGGGGATCAAACAACAATTTTTATGGACCCAATTGTAACTAATGCTGAGTTGCAGATACTCTGTAATAAGGTCTTGAACCCATTGCCTAATCATATTGTAAAGTAGATCTGCTATATTTATGTCACATCCAATAAAACTTGAGCACTACAAAAAATCTGATTTTCCAAGTGCTTTGGGGCACTGGTGCCTACATCTTGCACCTTTTGATTTAGGTACAGTGCATGATGTGAGGATTAATCTGTGGACAAATAAGATGCGCATGAGGACTTCCAGCCAGAGACAGCCAAGGTCAGCCCAGATTGGATCTGGGAGTCAGCTATGTCTGTGCCCATCCTGAATCCCTAGAAAAAGGCTAGACCAGGCCCTGATTGTGTCTCAGGCCTGGTATGAAATAGTTCTAGGCCTTTTGTGGTAATGTTAAAATATTATTGGAGTATTTCCCCAAGTGTCAAATAATTGCAACACCATCTCTAGATGTACACAAATATATGAAATTAGTCACTTTTTGATCATAGAAAAATTATAAACAATTCAAAATTGTGCATTAAATCTGGTCAATGACCTTTGGTACACTTACTTATCTGTCTATCCTCACTTCATTCTAAAATCATTTATTTACCTATTAAGTATACATTTATTTATCATCTATGTAAATATGTATCATTGAAAAATTATTTATATAACTACTTACATCTAGATTCCAGTCTTGGCCAATGTATTTATCTATCATCTACACCTTTATAATCTGTAATCAATCATTTACCTCGCTATAATCCACATATTAAATATTTCTCCACCAGTTATCTACCTAACAATAACATATATGCTACATACATATCTCACCTACTTTAATGATCTAGGATTAATGAAAAAAGTATATATTTAATTTATACAATTTAATATATAAGCAAACACATCAAGTCATTCTTTTTTAATTTTTCTTTATTTTTGATGTATTTGGTACAAGGTCTAACTATGCAGCTCAGACTAGTAGTGATCTTCCTGTTTCATCCTCTGCAGCACTCAGATTATAAGGGTACCACACCCAGTCTTGGTGACCAGTTCGGTACACCTAGGGTGGGGCCCACACTGTACAGCATACCAGGGATCAAACCTGAGTCCTTGCCAGCACACCTAGGTTGAGGCCCATTGGGCATGTAGTACTGGGGATCAAATCCAGGTCCTTGCATATCTTAGGCAGAGGCTTAGACAGCTGAGCTATCTTCGCAGCCCAAGCAAAATCCATTCTGCCAAAGTCAATAATATGTATATTACCCCCCAAACCCTGCTACATGTTTCTATTGCGAGATGAAAATTTAAATTGTACTGCCATTTATTTACAAAAGCTGTTTCCATTTTTTTCCATTCTATTCTCTTTTTTTTCATTGTCCCTTCTTTCCTGTTGCATGGATAGAGTGCTCCTAGGCTGAAATGTTCTTTTCACTACCTTGATTTTATAAAACACTATTTCTTTTAGACACCTCTCTTTACATAATTAGACTGAAGCAAATAAGCTCTAAAGACCATGCAACTACAATTCAGTTCCATTTTCTACCCCAAAATCATTTGTAGAATAAAACATTTTAATTAGATTTTTGGTACATTTTAGATATACATAACAACCACAGAATAAAACATTTCAAAAGATATTTCACAGCCAAAAATTTGTTCAGACTATCTGTAGTATAAAACAAAACAATGTCTTAAGTCAATATACTATATATTATCCTTAATTCAAATGTTTACATCTTCAAAAATAAAATATTCTTGACTGATGAGAGAGAAAGAGAAAGAGAGAGAGAGACTGACAGAGTAGATACCCCATGGGCTACAGACTGACCAAAGGCCTCCTGATTTAAATATCTCCCCACATGTAAAAAGACTCTATATGTAAATTTTTTACTCAAGCCTTATATTCAAATTCTGTTCTCCGGCTGTGAGAGCTCACAGCTCGCTCCTGAGACAGCGTCTTAGCTTCTAGGAAAGGCAGGGTAGACATCTAGAAGATGAGGCTCTGGGCTCTACTCCTGTGCCTGGTGACAGTTCTCCAAGGTGAGTGTCCTCCGCGTCACAGATGGGTCTGAGGGGAGATTTTCGGGAGAAGAAAGAGAGAGAATTTCCCTCGTCCCCCAGGTGTGCTGTCCCAGGTGAAGCTGCAGGAGTCCGGACCTGGCCTGGTGAAGCCCTCACAGGCGCTGTCCCTCACCTGCTCCGTCTCTGGATTCTCCATCACCACCAATGGTTACTGCTGGGGCTGGATCCGTCAGCGCTCAGGGAAGGACCTGACGTGGATAGGGCACATATGTTGGGATGGAAACACTTATTACAGCCCTACCTTCAAGAGCCGCGTTTCCCTCACCAGAGATATGTCCAAGAATGAGTTCTCCCTGCAGCTGAGCTCTGTAACCACTGAGGACACGGCCGTGTATTACTGCGCAAGACACAGTCAGGAAAGCGCAATGTGTTATCCGACAAAAACTTCTCTGCGAGGTCACTCTTGACCAGCAGGGGGCGCGCGGCACACAGTGGTGTAAGGGAACAAAGCACAGCAGTGCAAAGGAAACCGTAAGAGGATTTTCTCTCTGGGTGATCAGCACCTCCCTGAATATCCCCAGACACTCATATTTTTGAAGTTTTATGTCTCTGATCACGTAATATTATGATTTTATAGACTTAGGTGTCTTCGTTCCACATTAAACTTATTCTCAGTGATACAGTAATTTTTGTAATTCAACCATCATTTATACCTCCATTGACTACACTACTCTTTAGTTTCTAGATACAGAAAGCTAGAAAAGTGTTTTCTGACTGGCTGAAAGTCTGCTCTAAACCCTCAGATGCACATGCATGGTGCTTTGTATAAATTAAATACTTACAGTTACGACTTTCAGAATGTCATCCTGAAAGGCACTTCGCTATTCATGCAAAGCCCTTTACCCTGAATGGGTGGACATCCTTCTGTATGTTGATCTTTGTGTGCACATATTATTGGCGATGCTTAGTTGCCTGCCTTTGAACATGTTGGGCAATGCCTTGGACAGTTTGGATTTATTCAACTGTGGTGGGGCTTCTCTGACATTGAGTTTGTAGAGACCCTCAATGCTTTCACACGTCTTATAATCACAAGGCTTCAAACCAATAGTTAACCTGGGCCTGATCTCAATAGTGTTAGGATTCAGGAGCTCCAACATAACATCTTAGAACTAGTGAGTGTTTGTACTGCAAAGTGAATTTGCTATATTCACATTATCCTTAAAGAAATCTGGAAACCATATTAGAGCTCATCTTCCGTGTGCTTAGTTAGGGTCACTGGCATCCACCTCTGGATCATCTGTCAGTTGCTATGGGAACAGTGACCTGAGGATGGATCCATGCAAGTATAGAGTGTCTGTAGCAGACCTGAGAAGAAGGCCAAGACCCTCATGGAGTGCAACTCCAACGTCAGCTCTGCCAGTGCCCATATGAATCCCTGAGGACAACACTGGTCAGGCCTAGGCTCTCCCACTTAGTATGAAATGACTCAGAGCCTTTGGATCACAGAGATCTGCAGCCATGGTAAAATATTATTGGTATCACTCCCTAAGATATAAACCATTCAAGAAAGAATGGCTACTTAGAAGGAAATCATCCACTAACTTGGGGTGGTGAACTTGGGACTAGAGCAAGACCAGTCCAGCAGACGTCAACCTTGGCATTCCTCCCTGCTTACTATAGCACAGAGCTCTGAGGACGTTTCACTTTCAGAGTTCTTGGAAAAACACTGAACTTTTGATGCCATTGCACATGTCTCTCCTTTCACTGTGTATAAGTAAAGACAGACCAAGCTGGGTTGCTTCTGCCTGTCCATCACAGAGAAAATCACAATAAATCTCTAGTCCACAGATAAGATTATGTTCCAGTAAAGCCTAATTTACATATTGCTAAATTATTGTGACTTTTATAATGTAATGGGGAAGACTTTTTTTTTTTTTTTTGGCAGAACCAGGGATTGAACTCAGACCCTTGCACTTGCCAGGGAAGCATTTATTCCACTGAGCCATCTCCCTGGCCCCATAAGATTTTTTAAACCAAACTTTAATTATCACTTAAATATATCTGATAGGAACATATGAAATATTACATGGGAAATTTCTTTTTTTTCTCATCAAACTTTGTTTTAATGGGTGTCAAAATTCTGTGACAGATTTTTGGTCAAGTTGTTCCCATTAAAAAGTATTGATTTTAAAAACTAGTAACTTAAAAACTGCCACGCACAAAAAAAAAAAAAAAAATGGTCCACAAAACATTCTCCTTTCCTTCTGAAGGTTTTACAATTCATTGTTATCATTAACCAGTCTTTCACTATTCAACTTAAATGGCCAATTGGGAGAAACAGTTCTGAGGCTTGTCTTCTGCCACTGATTAAGACTAATGTGGCAGGTGCTAATGATAATATTCATTTAGCCTTCTGAGCTTTCTGGGAAGACTTGGTGACCTTGCCAGCTCCAGCAGCCTTCTTGTCCACAGCTTTGATGACACCCATAGCAACTGTCTCATATCATGAACAGCAAAACGTCCCAGAGGTGGGTAGTCAGAGAAGCTCTCCACACACATGGGCTTACCTGGAACCATGTCAACAATGGCAGCATCACCAGATTTCAAAAACTTGGGCCCATCTTCCAGCTTCTTACCAGACCAGTGATCAATCTTTTCTTTCAGCTCAGCAAACTTGCAAGCCATGTGGGCTGTGTGACAATCCAGTACAGGGCACAGCCAGCACTGATCTGGCTGGGATGGTTCAGGATAATCATCTGAGCAGTGAAACCAGTGGCTTCCATTGCTGGGTGGCTTTTGCTGTCACTGACCACATTGCCATGCCCAATATCTTTGATAGACATGTTCTTTTTTTTTTTTTTTTTTTTTTTTTTTTTTTTTTTTTTGGTTCTTAATGTTGAAGCCCACATTGTCCCCAGGAGGAGCTTCACTCAGAGCTTCATGGTGCATTTCAACAGACTTGACTTCAGTTGTGACGTTGACTGGAGCAAAGGTGACCACCATGCCAGGTTTGAGAACACCAGGCTCCACTCGACCCACAGGGACAGTGCCAACACCACCGATTTTGTAGACATTCTGGAGGGGCAGCTGCAGAGGCTTGTCAGTGGGGTGAGTGGGTGGGAGGATGCAATCCAAAGCTTCATGTAGTGTGGTTCCGCTGGCATTGCCATCTTTACAAGTAACCTTCCATCCTTTGAACCAATGCATGTTAGCACTTGGCTCCAACATCATGTTAGCACTTGGCTCCAGCATGTTGTCACCATTCCAATCAGAAATTGGCACAAAAGCTACAGTGTCATGGTTGTAGCTGATTTTCTTAATGTAGGTGCTGACTTCCTTAACAATTTCCTTGTAACTCTTCTGGCTGAAGGGTGGCTCCGTGGAATCCATTTTGTTAACACCAACAATTAGTTGTTTTACACCCAGGGTGTAAGCCAGAAGAGCATGCTCATGGGTGTGCCCATTCTTGGAGATACCAGCTTTGAATTCACCAATGCCAGCAGCAACAGACAGGACAGCACAGTCAGCCTGAGATGTGCCTGTAATCATGTCTTCGCCTATTTGCTTGCTTTACCTGGTGGATTCCTTCCACTGGTGTTCAGTGAAGTGCAGTCTTTTTTATCTCTTTCTGAAATAAACTTGAGATATTTTGTACAGTTGTCTTATTTTTCCATTGATTTTGAAAGGTAGTTTTATGGGATTCATCTGTCTGTGTAGGAGTTTGTGTTCTTGTAAGACTTGAAAGACTTTACTTTAGTTCCCTCAACTAAGCGTTTGTGTTGAGAAATTTGCTGTTATCTTAATGGGTTTCCATTTATACATTTGTTTCTTTTCTCTAACAGCTTTTAATATTCTATTTTTGTATCATTTTTATTTTAATTTTTTCATACATTGAAAATTGATTAATATTCTGTTCATATGAATATATGGACTCTTCTTCTTTTCTTTCATCTTTTTGAGACAGGGTTTCACTGTGCACTTTGGGCTGCCCTAAACACCTTATATCCAAGTCTGGCATGGAACTAACAGTCATTCTTTGTTCCTCAGTCTTCTGAGTCCTGGGATTAAAGACAGACATGACCAGTGTGTCTCTGGAATCTTTATTATGCGCCTTGATGTAGATGTATTTTAGTCATGACTAATTGCAGTTCTATATGCCTCATTTAGGTGTATGTCAAATTGTTTTTCTATTCTTGGGAAATTTTCTGCCATCACTTGCCCAAATAGATTTTTTAAATGTCTATTGTGCTGACTCCTGAATTTTCAGTGACCTGATCCATCTTATGCTGTTTTTCTTGGCAACATCTTGCAGCTATTGAACTGTTGTTTTTGGTACCACACAATTTTAAAGAAATCTTTCTTTTGATTGTTAACCTCAATCCTATCTTCTAGATCCTAATTTTCTGTCCTCATTTAACTTTGTTCTGTTGCATATAAATTCAGTAGAGCTTTAGTACCTGGATATCTATTTTATGGAACCAATGAAACAGATTCAAATAGATACCTAAGGTATTAAAAATTCTATTGATTCCATTGTTTTCCTATGTTGGGCACTCATGGTTTCCATCATTTTACTAAGGTCCTATGTTGTTTTTTTTAAAAAATCTGTATCTTTTGTAGATTCACCAATAGTTAGGTCCTTTATGCTATCCCCAATAGTTAGGTCCTCTCTGCCTGTACTACTCTACAATGTGTTTTTTTTTTTCTTTTTAGCAGAACCAGGGATTGAACTCAGGCTCTTGTGCTTGCCAGGGAAGCGCTTATTCCATGGGGCCATCTCCCTGGCTGTACTACTCTAAAGGAGTATGTTGGGGGCAGAGCATAAAGGAGGGGTGATATCATGTTCTTTATTATGGTCATAAATTCTAAAGTTAAGTGAAAAATTACTAGATTTTTTTTTCTTGAGTCTCCTTTGTTTGCTTTGTTAACGTTGCCACTTCAGAGAGTCCAAGTGAGTGGCTATTTAATTGTTCCACCTCATTTCTCCTTCTGTTGTCCTTCAGTGAGTTGATAATCTAAGGTTCCATGTTGCATCCAAGTTATCTCATTTTTTTTATTTCTTTAGTTTGATTCCTGCAATGATTCTTGAAAAAATATTTATATTTAATATTACTAAGTTGTTTTTGCACAATAACGATCTATCATTAAATGGAAACTGTATACATGATTGAGATAGAGTAGGTCCAGAGGGTAGAAATTACTTGAAGAAGTTCCTCAGATGCCCATGACTCCCATACCTACTATATCACCTTTTCCAAACACATACTTTATGGTTTGTACCATAAATTCAGCTGTTACGGAAAAAAATCACTGCTTATAGATGGCTCTCTGTGTTATAAAACACCACCTGCAAATGCTGCAGCATCACAAGCTCTTTCCAGGACATCCCTGTTTGACATTGGTGAAAGGACTTCAAAGTGGACTAACTTTGAGTAGTGTACTCATAATATATTTTGTTCTGTAGGAAAATGGCTAGATATGCAACAGTATACTGACTCATGGCCTTAGCCAATAGTCTATTTGAGTTTCAGAAATGGGGAGGAACTAAATGGAAAACTGACAAAGATATCTGTGGATAAAAGATGTGAATATACTTCTGTATAGTTAGATGTAAATACATTTGCATTCTCTAGAAAAGCTCACTAAATGTGATCTCAGCCAAAGAGGACTTTAACAACCAATTGGATTAGCTGACCTGTTGTCTAATAATAAACTTTTCACTTAAGACAGACTTTTCATTGCCCAATGGGCTTAAGAATGGATTTAGCATGTTGTCATAAATGGCAGTTGTGCATGCTCAGTGACACAGAATACAGCTGACCAAGACTGGTTATAGCCACTGTTGTATGTTCAATATGTCATCAGCACAGACCAACATTTTTCCCCAATATGGAAATATTTCCTGGGGTGATCAACCTTAAGCATGGTGGAATTTAAATTATATTGGACTGCTTCCACCATGCAAGAGGCATGCTTTGTCCTTACTGGAGGAGATAATTTTTATATATATGGACTGATCTTTCCTGTGTCATACTTCTGGCAAAACATCTATCCTTGTTTTCACATCATGCCTTATCTGCCATTGTGGAACTCTACATAGAATGGACTCTGACCTCAGGCAATACATTAGATGCCCAAATAGTGATGTGATGATGTCATTGCTCATGGATCTTGGTAATCTTGCCATGTTCCTCACCATCAGTAGAAGCTGGATTAATAGAAAATTGGAATGACCTTTTGAAGGCACAGTTGCAGCACCAGTTAGGTAACAATAGCTTGCAGGACAGGGACAAAGTTGTTCAAAAGGCTGTTTATGCTTTCAGCCAGCATTGACTATATGGTACTGTTTCCCACACCCACGATTCATGGGCCCAGGAATGAAGGGGTGGAAGACTGTATTATTCACTGTTGCTCATGGTATACTTGCAAAAATTTGTGTCCTGTTCTCAGAACCATATGTTTTAGCAGTCTAGAAAGAAGTCTTGGTTCCAGTGTGAGTGCATGCGGGTGTGCGTGCATGCATGTTTGAAGACTTTGTCATTTTGTTTTCCCTATGACTTTGAAGAAACTAAAGTCATAGCATTTAAGAGAAGTGATTATTATATATAAGAAAAAATAATTGCTCCACAATGAAAGAAAAGCATATACCTGGAGTTCAGGAGTTCCCTTCGTGTCTTCTAGCATTGCCATGCTGTTATTAAAGTCAAAGAGAAACTGTAACAACCCAACACAGGTGGAATACCAAATGGGCCATAGCCTTCTCAAATCAAGGTAGGGATCACCACATCAGGAAAAGCACAAGGCCTATGGAGTTGCTTCCTTAAAGCTAAGGACTACAGAATGAGTCATATAAGTAGTTCTAAATAAGAGATATGGCCCCATGATGTTATAGAAATGAGGATTTTAAGAGCTCTTTCATTATATGCTTCCAATGTAACATGTTGATAGATTTAATATTGATTAAATCTTAGTAAATGCCTCAGTGTTCCAGTTATGAAATGGTAGGATCTTTCACAGAAAACTTCCATTACGAGGGAGGAGTTATTGTATTTTCATTTGTGTTCAGGAAATATAACATCTTATGGATAGTTTTAAACTTATCGTTGGATTTTGAGACTATAATTTAAAGTAGTATGTGTAGTTATGAAGTTGAAATTGTCGGGGGGGGGTAGTAACAGTTAATTATGCCAAGCTGAGTGCTATATGCTCAACTAACGTTGCCCAGCAAATTATGGATGTGGAAGACCTACCTTACAAAGGATTATTGCCAGAAGGCAGTGGAGGAGCTCCAGTGTTCACTTTCATCTTAGAAGGTATCTCCTGGTTGCTAGTAAAACTCTTCAGCCTCAAAGTCAGACCATTTAGTCTTCTAGCACAGACTATTTGGTCTGCGGACACAGACTCACATAGGATACTACACTGGGCTCCAGATCTTGAACAGGATTTTTTTGGCTATCCAGAGCAGAGGCACCTTTTGTACTCTCTACATCAGTGTGTGTGCACGGTGATTATAAGCCCATTTGGTAAACTCATATCTACATTGAAACTGTTTCGCTACTAAGCACTAACTGATACAGAACTGCAATTCCTGATACACTTTATTAAATAAGGCCTGGTCCAACTAATGTCTCACAATCAGAATCTCACAACTCTGTGGTTTAATTTT
>PVKA01047086.1:0-14523 GCA_004027165.1 Ctenomys sociabilis | reverse complement strand
TTTATTTTATTTATTTATTTTTTTAATTTTATTTATTATTATTTTTTTTTTGCCTTTTTGAGACAGGGTCTCACTATGCAGTTCAGGCTGGCCTTAAACTCACTTTGTAGCTCAAGCTGGTCTCGAACTCACAACAATCCTCCTGCCTCAGCCTCCCGAGTGCTGGGATTACAGGCCTGCGCCACCACGCCCGGCTTAATGATTCATTTTTAAAAAATAATCGCAATAATCTGTGAACACTGCCCTTGCCAGCTCTTCCCCACCAGGCCTCCACCAGCTCAGCCACACCCCCGCTCCTTCCCAGAGTTCTTCCCCTCCTAATCCTTTCCATTGCACACCATGAAGTCCAGCTTTCTGCTTTATGGTAAGCAAAGACTCTCCTGCCTGTGGCACCTTTCCCAAGCATGTGCACGCCATCCACACCCCAGTTGACTTCAGGGGACCTAGCCCAGGGCTGCCTTTGGGCCAGGGAGGACAGACACTGTGACTCCTCTTGTCTCCTGCCTGCCACTTGGGAGATGCTTTATTGTGGCAGAATGCTCAGCACATCAGATTTAACATTTGCCTGTTTGGGTTGGAGTTCTTTGAGTTTGTTGTCATTGTTGATGTTGAGTTGTAGGCCTCGTTGCTGTTACTATCAAACATGGGTTTAGTCCATACCAGATCTAGGATCTGCAAATATTTTCTCCCATTTTGTGTGAGCTCATTTTCTGTTGTTGAACAAATACCTGAGGCCAAGGAGCTTACAAAAGAAAGGAGTTCATGGGGCCTTCTGGTTATGGATACCAGAAGTCCAAACTGACCCCAAGCTGCATCAAAGGCAGGGGCAAGCTGGCACAGGCTGCAGAGGCACAGCCTGAGGGGCAGCCCACCTGGGTGTCCTGCCACTTTGCCACTAGCTAGTCCAGTCTCGGAGAAAGACGTCAGTCCCAATGACCTAGTCATCTCCCAAGGCCCTTCTGCCTCTCAACACTGTTACACTGGGGAGCTGATGCCCATACGAGTTTCAGGGGAGGTAAACTGCATCTGATCCATGGCTTTTCATTGTCTGTATGGTGTGCTTTGATGCCAAGTTTTTAAATTTATTTTCATTTAATTTTTTTCAAGTTTTTAATTTTAATAAAATGTACTGCATGTAATTCTTTTTTGTGGTTTGTTCAGTGGAACCAGTTGCTTGCCATTTCCAGCCCTTCAAATACATAGCAGTTTTTACTTCAACTCCCTGAGGCATCTTGTCCAGATCCCTCAGCAACCTCCTAACACGGTGCCCCTTCTACTCAAGATGTTGCTGTACCCTGACTTCCTGTTGAGTCCTTCTTGGTCCACACTCAGCTATAGCTTATCCTGACCGTTGGTGTTCCTGGTCTCCTTGGGAGTCCTTTCTGTGTAGTGGGGTCTTGGTTAACTTCTCCTCCTCTACCTTCTCCTCTCTTCTCCTTTCCCTTCTCTTCTTCCTCTTCCCTTCCCCCCACCCTTTCTTCCTCTTAGTCTTCTTTCTCCTCTCCTTTTCCTGGTAAAGCATTTCTGGACTCTGATCAGGTTCAGAGTTTTGCTTCTTTTGACCACCACCACCAAAGACTCTTTATACACATTTCTGGAGAACTGTTGATGCACACTGCATTACATATAGCAAACAGCTTTTTAAACCCAAGTTCTCTTCATGAGCAGATTCTCTCAGAGCCCGCTCTGTATCTTTTGAGCTTAACCCCTCCCCAGGCATGCTTCCAACTGCTGCCACCCGAATGCCAGAACCAGCTGTTGCTACTGGTAGGTATGATACTGTTCAAGGACACGGTCTGCAGGATGCTGGGACCCAGCCCTGAACTAGGGCTGGGAGAGCTGGCGGTGAAGTGCTCTGACTTCCTGGTCTTTTTGAAGCATACTTTCTTTTTTCCTTTTGAAGGCATACTGTCGAGAGGTGTGCTCCATGCTGCTCCCAGAGTTCTGTACCAGATGGTGTCCACAGTGGTTCCTGGTCTGAGAGTGCAGTCTCTCTCGACTTTTGGTATTACTTTTGGTATTGCGGAATCCAAGACTTGTCTTAACTCCTTGTCTTGAAGTCTGCATTGCAGGAAGCCCAAACCCAGATGCCATCCTGCTCCCTCCCGGGCATCGGATCACCTTGTGGCCAGCATCATGGAGAGTGACTGCCGGTTGTGTTTATGCAGAGGACTGCAGTCTCCACCCACTTGTCACTTTACCCAAAGCTTCTTATAGCCTTGAAGACTTCTTACAGCCTTCAAGGGAAAGGTCAGGCACTCCATCTGTCTTTCCTTGGGAGTCCTTTCTGTGCAGTGGGGTCTTGTTTAACTGCTACTCTTCCTTCTCCTCCCTTTTCACACCCCTTCTTCTTCCTCTTCCCTTTCTTTCCTTTTCCTCCTCCCTTCCCCCTCTTCCTTTTCCTCCTCCCTTCCCCCACCCCTTCTTCCTCTTAGTCTTCTTTCTCTTCTTCTTCTTCTCTTTTTTTCACTCCCCCTTCTTTTTCTTCTCCCTTTCTCTGTCCTGGAGGCTCGTCCGTCCGGGGCACTCACACTGAGAGGTAAGCCTTTCTAAATTTTAAATTTTAGAGGGGCCAGGGAGAGGAGCTCAGTGGATAAGCAGTTCCCTGGCAAGTGCAAGGGCCTGAGTTCAATCCCTGGTTCCACCAAAAAAAAATCAGTCAAATAAATTTTAAATTTTAATTTAGTGACAGCCTCTCACTAAGCCACTAACTTGCACAGGTCAGGCTTGAGCTGGTAATTGTCCTGCCTCAGATCTTCCTGAGTGCTAGGATCACAGGCATAAAAACTATCACACCAAGCCTCCCCTCCTTTTAAAAGTTCTGTCTTTCATCTCTTAGTGGCATTTTTCTCTGTGCTTTACCCTAATTGGAAAAAAGTACAAGTTTCCTTGACTCTGTCCAAAGCTCACTGCCTTTCCCTCCATGCCACACTTCTCCTAGAGTGCTTTGCCATTCCCATATGACCTTGCCTACTCTTTCCCCTTCCTCTGTGACCTGGTTTCCACTCAGAGTGCCATTGCAAGGTCCTGTCTGGGGCTTTATTTTTCCAAATTCATTGGCCTCTGCTTGTCCTTTTATTTTTCTTTTCTGTTATCTTTTATCTTTTCCTTCTCTTCAACCTGTCTTCATACTTAGCTCCAATAACATCATAAAGTATGCTGATCACATTATTCTCCTGCTTAATGCTTTCTTCTTTTGACACAGGGTGTCTCTAAGTTCTCCAGGCTGGCTTTGAACTCACGATCTTCCCTCTTGAGCCTTCCTGATAGCTGGGATTATAGCCACTCACCTCTGCCCCCACCCTCCTGCTTAAAACTTTTTGAGAATTCATATAGTTAAAAGGAAAAATGCCACTTTTCTAATTCTTGCTTGAGTTAGGCCTCCATGAGCAGCCTGTAACTTTCCAACTTATTTTGCAGATTCTCTACTACCAGGTACTGATGTATTAATTGGCCTCACAATAACCAAATGACCCTTCTTGCCTCCCAGAGTTCTCAGCCCAAGAAGCCTTCATTTCCTCTACTTGTTTTGTGTTCGCAACCCATCCTCATTCCCAAAGTCTCGCTGTTTGCTCCCAGCCCTGCTTCCTTACCCTCTCTCCCACGGAGGAGGAGGAGCGCACAGGCTTCATTCCTTGCTTTCTTATTCCCTGGCTCCCTTGTTTGTGTGCGCCACCCTTTCCCTCCAGGGAGCCAAGCACTGTGTGGCCCTGATACCTGGCACTGATGGTCCGTTTGCCTGTGCAGAGGGAGATGAAATCGGAGTCTACATCAGCCCTGAGGAAGCTACTTTGCTTGTCTTCTCTTAGCCTCCTGCACCTTCCCTCTGGCAGAAGGAAGACTGGAAAAACCTTCTGCCACTGACGGCTGGTTCAGTGGTAGGCTGGGTGTCTTTGAAGCCATTCTCTTTGCGACTTTGGCATTGCCCCAGGTCCCTACCCTAGACTTATTGTCTATGACATTCCTTTGTGGATGTGTGGGAAGTCCGAGTCCCAGTTGTCTTTGATAGGTAAGTGTCCCTAGGCCCCAGAGGGAAAGCAGTTTGTCTAAGGCCATTGTGTTAACAAGTGGCTTAGTCAGAATTAGAATTTATGTTACCTGTGTCTCAGTCCAGAGGGCCCCCTGGCCGCCTGATGGACAGTCAGATTTGTCTTTTCAGGAGGATGTGGGAAGCTGTGTAGCATCCAAGAAAAGGCCATGGCGTTGGGCAAATCATGTGATTTTTACATGCCAGTTTCTTCACATATAAAAATGGGCACAATGCTGGGCATCTAGCTTAGCAGGGCAGGGTTTGTCTCGTATGTACAAAGCCCTGAGTTCAAAATGCAGTACTGAAAATATAAAAGACACAATACCTCCAAGAGTTGGTGAGCAGGTGAGCAGTGAATTAGGTACCCTGTGGACTCTCACATGGGAGGAAGATCATGCTATATTAGGGAGGACCATCGGAATCGGGCTCTGCAGCGAGCGTCCTTCTAGATGGAGCCTGGGGCACCTGTCTGAGTTCTGCACTAAGGACCAGTATCCTTCTGTGTATATTGAGGGAGACCATTGCACGCTCTTTGTAAGTTTAGTGGAAATGATGGTACTTGGTTCTCACTGGTACCTGGCACGTGGAGCGGGGGCTTCTGCTGCCGTAGGTGGTGCTGCCACCTGTCATAGCCCTGACTTCCAGGAAGTGTTCCTTGTCTCTTTTCCATTGCGAACAAATACAACAGACATAATGGCATACACCATGCTGTTAGCAGGGCGTCAGAGAGGCAGAGAGGGAGAAGGAGAGAGAGGGAAAGAAGGAGAGAGAGAGAGAGAGAGAGAGAGAGAGAGAGAGAGAGAGAGAGAGAGGGAGAGAGAGAGAGTTACTGTTCCTAATCACCAGCTCTGGGCCTTTATCTCTGACTGTGTTTCTCTTTGCACTAACCTGTGAGTAAATATGAGCTATGGGTTCACATCTATTCACTTTTGTTCTCCCACCAAGCAGGACACTGTAGGCGCTCAAAAATTTTTGCTGTATCATCATAATACATTGACTCTTCAGGGAAAATACCAAAGCATCCATAGAAAAAGAACTAAATAGGGCCAGGAGATAGCTTAGTTGAATAAGTGCTTACCTAAATGTGAGGTCCCGAGTTTGATCCCTGGTATCACCAATAAATAAAAAAGAAAAAGAGCTAAAAAGTTAGCACAAATATTCACTTAGCAGGGGAGCTATTTGAGTTCTGTACAAAGAACTCAATATATAATAGATAATGAGTTAACAACACACAATCTAATTATACAAAATAGTAAACTGCTAGAGTGCTCTCTGGCTGCCAGATATTGTCCTGAGTATGGCATGGTGCGATTAGTCCTGTCCCCTGATGCTGTGGGCTGTGTGCCATTATTAGCCCCATTTTATGAACAGGGAAACTGAGATCCAATGAGGCTAGGAAGGTTGGTGGAGGTTGCATAACAAGGGAGCACCAGGTGGCGTGGCTGTGGAGCCTGGGCTTTGAGCCACTCTTCTGAGTTCCACGTCCTCTCTAGTGGTCCTGAGGATTAGGTGAACGTAAAGCACAATGCCCAGCATGGAGCAGTATTCAGGCAATGCCCAGAGACCATTAGCTCCTTACAAAAGAGTCCCACGTACTGATACAGCTCAGGCGATCAGAGAGCCTCCTTGGCAAGCTGGTAAGGCTGAAGGATTACTTCTGTCAGAAGTGTTTGCAGTAACAATAGAGTTTGCTTTAAAAAGCGTTTTTGCTGACTAATTAACTGAATGCCCTGGCACCTCAGGCCTCCATCTCTGCGCCTATAATCTGCACCATCTGGCAGTTTAATCCTTTGCATCGATATCTGTTTCCCCAACTGAGCAGAAAAGTTACTGGAAGAAAGAGTCCGATCATACTTCATTAATCTTCCCATTTCCTGCCGTGCCTAGGACAGTGTTTGGCACAGGATAACCGTTCCGTAAATAGTTGTGGAACTTTTGAACTAAATTAAATTTTCACAGTGGAAAAAACAAGAATGAAATAGTCTATGAAAAGCAGAAAGTAATCTGTGCTATCATAGTGCCAATGACTCACAAGATTATTATGCCTCCTTTTCATGAGGCTAATAATATGTGCACATAGTAAAAAGATGAAAAAGCATAAATAAGCAAAGAGAAAAATGTTCAGGTCATGTATGTGCCCTTTGTTATCAGTTTAGTTTATTTCTTTCTGCTTCTCCTTTTGCATGGTCTCTGCCCACTATTGATCCTACACAAAAACAACTTGTGTGACAGCGACAACTGTACATGACCCACGTGTGGCCACTCCCACCTTGACCTTATGTTGTATAAGTTTTACTTTTTTTTTTAATTTGGCCGAACCGAGGATTGAACTCAGGCCCTTGCACTTCACAATAAACACTTGCCTGTGAGGGACTCATACTTTGAGCCTGAGTCTTAAGTGTTAGACCATCACTAAGCAACCTAGAGATTTAAAAAAAAATTCCACTTGCCAGGGAAGCGCTTATTCCACTGAGCCATCTCTCCGGCCCCTAAGTTTTACTTTATACTTACACATTTAATGGGGAATCTTTTTTACTAATATTCACTGTAGAAAATTTGGAAGACAAAATGTGGGGGATAGGGGCTGAGAAGATGGCTCAGTGGAATAAGTGCTTCCTGGCAAGCATGAGGACCGGAGTTCAATCCCCGGTTCCACCAAAACAAACAAAAAAATGTGGGGGATAAAGAAACAAAATAGTCCTAGCATCCATAGTTAATGTCAGGATCTACACACACACACACACACACACACACACACACACACACACACACACTGACTTCTTTTTTTTTTGGCGGTACCAGGGATAGAACTCAGGACCTTGTGCTTGCCAGGCAGGTGCTTATGCCACGGAGCTATATCCCTGGCCTATATGTGTAGTTTTATATGCCTTAAATAGTCTTTACATTTATGCTGTGACTATCTTATTTTCCTGTTTTCAGGTATTCTTCACAAGTATCAATTTCCATGGTTATTTGCTATTCTGTTAGCTGAATGCTGCTACATAATTTTTTTTTTTTAAATCTCTAGGCTGCTTAGAGATAGTCTAACACTTAAGACTCAGGCTCAAAGTATGAGTCCCTCACAGGCAAGTGTTTGTTGTGAAGCTGCTGCATGAATGTGGGATTCCTGGGGTTCCCTACCAGTCCATTCATCCCTAGGAAGTGTATGGTTTGATGGCTTCTGACAGATGTGTACAGCTATGCAACTGTCACCACAGCCCAGGATTTGCAATTTCCACACTTAAAGGGAAATTATAAGCTTCTGAGGCAGGATGAGGAGAAATCTGGGAGCTGGAATCTCGTTTCTGCATATCTGCACCTCACTAGGTCACTTCCACCTCCCAGCAGGATGGGTGATCTGTGTGCCAAGATCTGGTCAGGAGCCCAGGGAGGCCAGGTGGTCTGAGAAAGTGGCTTCCTGTCTCTCCTGCATCTTTCTGGCTTTTCATCAGGGAAGAAGGATGGACCGTGCCCTGGTTATCAGGTCATTTAAATGTTCTACCCCGTATTCATCTCTTCTTCCCTCCCTGCTTCCCTTCCTTCCCTCCAAGACTGACAGCTTGTAAGCCGTTCATCCATCAGGCGTTTCTGCCATTTTGTCATTTGAGCACCAGCTCCAATTCCCTTTACTTTGGTCTCCCTGAAGTCTGTTTTTCACCCTGCAACCAGACGAAGCCTGGACCAAATATAACTGAAGGTTGTCATTCCCCTGGCCTGAAGCCCTCTTGGGATTTCCCACCATACTTAGAATAAAATGTAGAATCCTTGGCATGGCATTCAGAGATACCCACTCATGTCTCCTTGTCTCAGTACATTTTCTCCTTCTCTTCCTCCTCCTCTTCCTCTTCTTCCTCTTCCTGTTCTTCCTCTTCTTTTTCTTCCTACTCCTTCTGGTCCTCCTCCTCTTCCTCCTTAAGTGCTAGTGTTACAGGTGTGTTCCACCATGCCTAGCTTCTGCTTACAAAGTCTTTTTGCTAGTCCTAAAACATGCATGGACACTTTTTTGTACCCCAGGACTTTTGCACTTTGTGTTCCCTCTTCCTTATTTCCTTACTGGTTCATTTCATTTGGTCCTGGCCTTCCTCACGGATGTTTTTCATGGCTACTGATAGAATACAGGGCATGCTACCCCTAAGTATAGCACTGTGGCTGTCACTCTAAGCCTTTGCCTGCTTTCTGTGTGAGTGCTGGACATACAAGGATCCTATGACCTACTTCTTATAGTAGATTAGAAGGCCTTCATGTGACAGATGTGCCTTATCCCCTGAGAAAAGCAGTACACAAAGACATCAAGAAGAATCAGAACTAGTGGGCCTTCCTAAATTTCAGTTCGTTACCATGAGCTCATTCCTTTGTGTTTGGAGCCAATTCTGAATGTCTCCATTCTTTATTGAACCTAAGTTTAAATTAAAATCCTTAGATCTTTGGGTCTTTATATCTGGAGGCTTCTGTCTCACATAAAACATTGTTTAAACACAAGTGCATGATTTTCTCTTATTAATCTTGTCTTTATTATGAGGTGTCAGCAATGACTCCATGATGAGGAGGGTGAGAAAAAAGATACTGCTGGCTCTTCCTCCCCACACCACCATTTCTGGATACATCCAGTTCTCCTCCCCATCGCTTCCTACCTGGGCTTGCTATGCAGCAAGTCCAGGCTCAGCGCTGAATAAGTGAATGACCGGTGATGCTCACACAATTTACTTTAGCTTGTGCCAACAGCCCAACAAAAAGGATTCCGCAGAGGACCTGTGTGGCTGATGGTGCTAGGCCTTAAACAAAGTTCTGGCATCCAGAGTTCATGTTGTCACTTAAGCCCTCAAGTGGCAGTCTCAAGAGGTGGAGTCTTTAAAGACACATTATCAGTGCTTTAGCCTCAGGAGATCCATGATAAATGTCCTATCAAAGTGCTTGAGAGGGCCAGTTCACTCCCTCTGGCAAGATTCTTCCTGATGTCTGTATTTTCACTGCTTTTCTCTGGGGATGAGGCATATCTGTCATATGAAGACCTTATGACCTACTATAAGAAGTAGGTCTGAGGACACAGCATTCGTCTTTTCTTTCTTTCTTCTTCTTTTTTTTTTTTTTTTTTTTTTTTTTTTTGCAGTACCAGGATTGAACTCAGGACTCTGTGCTTGCCAGGCAAGCTCTTATCCTACTGAGCTGTCTCCACAGCCCAGCATTCATCATTTCTGGAAGATGCAGCAACATGGCGCCATCTTGGAAGAAGAGTGAAGCGCTCAGTAGATGCTGAGTCTGATCTTGGGCTTGTCTGGCTCCAGAGATATGAGAAATAAGTCTACATCCTCAGCGAGTTACTCAGTTTCAATCACTTTGTTATAGCAGCACAAGTGCACAGAGTCAGTTGGACTGTGTGAGAAGAAAGCTATAAACCACTGAGGGAGGAGGTAGTATCTGCCTGCCCTTGACTTGCTATTTACTCGCTATGTTTATCTGAAATAAAGAGCTATTTATAGTGCCTACCTCATGGGGACTTTGTGAAGACTAAATTAGGGCCTGGAGCCTTGCAAATGCCTGGGGAGGAGCTGCTGGAGCACCATGAGCAGCATCGAGGGGCTGTGGTGCAGTCCTCTCAGGACAGAGCTCCTTGGCCACTGCAGCACCATCCCTGGGGAGTTTTTGAGAGACACAATCTCTCAGGTCCCATCTCTGAGCTACACCATCAGAAATTCTATCCGGACCAGTAATCTAGGTTTTGTTTTGTTTTGATCTGTGGTGTTGGGAGCGGAACCCGAGGCCCCGCACATGCACATGCTAGGCAAGGGCTGCACCACTGAATTACCCCTACCCCTACCGTTATCTGGAAGGCTTTTAGGAAGCCTCCTGAGTGACGCGGATGCATATTTCAATTTGGGAACTTGCATGAAGCAGAAAGTTGGTATCTCCTGGTTGTGTCAGACTCACAGAGGCTTTTTACTGGGTCTGTGTGATGGTTGAAGACATCGCAACTGGGCATCACCATTTACCATTTTAGAGATTTTCTGCTAAGATTTCCAATGGCTCCCCTGACCTGAGTGGAGTATGATCTACTCATATTTTATTTATTTTCCTGGTGCTTTGGATCAAACCCAGAACCTCATGCATGCTAGGCAAGAGCTGTATACTGAACGGCCACTTGGAGCTGCCCTCTGAGACTCCGCAGGGAATCTCAGTTTCTGCCTCTTGCTGTTTCCTGCTTTGCAGCGCTTGGGAGGCTTAGCTCATTCCCTTTACCTGTCTAGGTGTGGCAATACCTGTCATGGAACTGCCCATGAAGGGTCTACATGCCATCGATAGGAACTCTCCCTGTCCCAGATACGAGCACAGAGTTCTCAGAATGGGAGTAGTCGGTTGCCTGCATGCCTAGAACCAGAAGTGGTGTGCTTCTCATCACTGTCCTGTGGGAACCAAGGTGAAGAGACGGGCCGGCCACTAAGCCACTAAGGTACTTTCTTTCTTTCATTTTATCTATTATTATTTTTAATGTGTTTGGTATAAGGTCTTACTATGCAGCTTGGACTTGCAGTGAACCCCTTGTTTTCAGCCTTCGCAGTGCTGAAATTATGGGTGTGTGCTACCGCGCCCAGTCTTGGCAGCAGGTTTAGTGCCCCCAGGGGGGGGGGTGGCGCAGCATGTGGTGCCAGGGATGGAACCCCAGTCCCTGTGCTTGCCTAATTGGGCACTCAGTCCACTGACCTATCTTGCTGATCCCATTAAGGTACTTTGAAGGGTTACTCTGGATGCTTGGGTCCAGTTCCCTTTCACCTTTGGGTGTGAAGAGAGGATCAGTCAATTTCTGGTAGCAGAGGGACAGAGGGAGAGGGAGCCTGCTCCAGAAAGGTCTAGACAGTGTGCTTCATCATGCAAAGCAGGAATTTCTCCTCTGATTTCACTGAAGCCAGAAGGATTAAAGCTACCTGGGGATGGGGGTGAACATGTGTACTGAGCTCCCAAGTGTTCCCTGAGGAGGAGGAGGAGGCCTACAAGGTACCCAACAGGTCTCTCCAGTGGTCATTGCTAGCTTTCTGTCAGTCTTTCACTTGTCCTTATGCTTCTTACCAGCTGCAGTTCACTGGAAAGAAATTCAGGTGTCAAGACGAAACTGACTTTCTAACCAAACCATTTTATTTCTCTACATCTTATGTTTTTATTCCATCTGATGCCTTGCATTGAAATGTTCTGTTCTTAATTTATTTGAGACTCACTATGCATAGGAATAAATTTGTTTATTTATTTTGATTAGTTTTGATGATTTCCACATTAGTGTGGAAAAGATGTCACCAATATTACACTGTACTAATGAATGAATGTGTTTGCAAATAAAAATACAAGTAAAATAAACTGTGAAAAGTAAGCAAATCGGCATAAAATATTATTTGAAAATGACATATAAAATTACATCAAATAATTGAGATTTTTTGGAAATATAATAACATTTAAAGTAAAAATGAAAATTTAAAGAATTTTAAGAATTACTTAATCTTTACTTATTATGTGGGTCTTTTAGTAAACTAAGAAATTCATTCTGGCTTCTCAGTGTATACTTTGTAGTAAGGGCCATATATTTGCTGAATTTTTAAAAATTCTTCATTGCTCTTAATTCTTCATTACTACACACTACAAAGATCTCGTGCAAGTTTGAAAGAGGAATAATTAATTTTTATGATAAGGACAAAGTAAAAATATTCATGACTACAAATACAATACTGTAGGTAGGGCCAGTGGTATAACTCAATGGATTAAGTGATTGCTTAGGTAAGTGCAGGGGTGAGGTTTCCATCCCTGGCACTGCAGGCTGTGTGGGCTCTACTCTCAGGTGTGCTAAGCCAGTAATGGAGTCCAGGCATGGTGGCACACTCCTGTAATCCCAGCGCTAAGGAGCCAGAAATCAGGAAGATCACTATGAGTCCAAACTGCGTAGTGAGACCTTGAAAACAAAACAAAACAAAAAAAACCTCAAATACAATACTGCGGGAAATAAGGGAATCCTAACCAGATATAATGAAGAGGTACATTCGTGAGGCCAAGGGAAAAATAATAAACTTCCCTGGGAGAATAGTTAAATGCAGACAGAAATGAATCATGCACTGAAAAATCAATATACCATAATGACAGGAATTATGATAACTACAGTCACTATAAATGGTCTAAATTCTCCAACTAAAAGATACACATTTGCAGATTGGACCCTAAACCAAGACCCAACTATATATCTGTCTCTTAGAGGAGACAGACTGAAAAAAGGAAAAGATAAAGAGTGATACACCAAGCAGCTGCAGTCCTAAAGTAAGCAGGAGTACATACACCTATATTTGACAAATGTGACTTGCAACTCAGACTAGTTAGTACAGATAAAGAAAGTCACTACATATCGATAAAGGGAATAACTGACTGAAAAAGCTAGTAATTACAAAGGCATATTATATATGCATCATATATTGTTGCACCAAATTTTATGAACACTACATTAAAGTCAGATATACACCAATGCAATCATAGTAGCACCCTTGAGTAACTCACTCTTAAAAAAAGAGCCAGTGAGATGGCTCAGCGGACTCAGCACTTGCTTAGGCAAGTGCAGGGACCGGGGTTTGATCCCTGGCACCACATGCTGGGCTGGCCCCCTCCCCTGGGTGTACTGAGATGGCCACGAAGACCAAGCATGGTGGCACACTCCTGCAATCTCAGCGCACAAGAGGCTGAAAACAGGAGGAGCACTATGAGTTTGAGCTGCATAGTGAGATCTTGTAACAATCAAATGCAGTTAAAAACATTAAAGTAGACAAAAAAGACAGACCAGGGTAAGACAAAATAAGACGAACTATAAAAAGTCAGAGTAAACTCTACCAGGGAGTAAATAGGTTTAGTAGACCTCTCTGGAGGGTAGCATGTAATAACAGCAGAGTGCACATTATTTTCTGCCACCCACAGATATTTCTCTAAACTAGTCTATGCTTTAGGCCACAAAGCAAGCTTCAGTAAACACAAAATAATTAAGACAATCTTATGCATTGTAGTGTGTCACATTGGAATAATATTTTATTTATTTATTTATTTGGCAGAACTGGGGATTGAACTTAGGCCCTTGCACTTGCCAAAGAAGCGCTGATTCCACTGAGCCGTCTCCCCAGCCCCTTTCTTCTTTGACATTAAGGTGATTGGTGTGTTTTTTTTTTTCTTTTACTGCATGTTTGTTATTTACTGTGTTCTTGATGATAGCCATTCTAACTGGGATGCAATGAAATCTCTAATAGTTACAAATGCCGAACAGTTCTTCATGCACTTACCTGGCAACTTATACTTCTTTTGAGGAGTCGTTTCAGTTGGTTTGCTCATTTCTTTTTCTTTTTTTTTTTTTTTTTTTGTCTTTTTGAGACAGGGTCTCACTATGCAGTTCAGGCTGGCCTTAAGCTCACTTTGTAGCTCAGGCTGGTCTCGAACTCACAACAATCCTCTGCCTCAGCCTCCCGAGTGCTGCGATTACAGGCATGCATGCGCCCCCATGCCCGGCACTCATTTCTTATTAGAACACTTTTTCTGGAGGTGAGTATGTTTTTATTGTTATTTGCTAATTTATATTGTTGCTGATAGCATAAAAGCAGGACTGGAAGGAAAGATGGTGCTCTGTGGATTCTCCTGGAGAAGTTTGGCACACTGGTTCTTCTGATATGAAATCATCTGTTCTCATTGTCACAGGAGCTCAGGTGTCATTGAAAATGGTTAGGGTTCTCTCTGGGGGAGCTCTGGTCCTTACCTTGGGTGTTGCTTCCTGGCTTCAGTGCAGACCCCTCAATCTGGTGCAATGATAGCTCACCACGCTGGCAGAGGCTTTCTAGCTTTATTTTTTATTTTATATTTTGTGGAACTGGGGATTGAACTCAGGCCCTTGCTCTTGCCAGGCACGTGCTTATTCTACTTAGCCGTCTCCCTGGCCCTGATTTTCTGGCTTTGACCATGGACCTCTGCACCTTCACAATGCAGATCCTTGATAGAGAATTACATGAGCACTGTCGTGGCTCTGGGCCTCCAGGTGGACTTGTGAGGGACATTGCCTTGGGCTTGAGGTCTTCAGCTGGACTCAGGAAGGCACTGCTGTGGGATCCAGGCCGTCAGTTGGCCTCTTTGGGTCTCTAGTGTGTGGACTGACCTCCTAAACAATTTTGCATTTGACTTTTTGGATGCATATTATAAAATAATCCTAGCAGTTATGTGCCCTGTATTAAATCTATTCCTTGTAAACCCTGCCTACAACCTAGAGGTAGTTCACTACCTCTATTACATTCATCTCAGGGTATTTACATTTTAGTCATTATAAATAAAGTTAATTTTTATATTTTCATTCTCATTGTGTTTATTATGGCATACAGAAACAATTTTTGTGTTGTCCCCCTTTGCTGAGTTTTTTGTTTTTTTTTTTTATCAGATCCAAGGCCTTCTGGTGTTTTTTTTTGTGTGTGTGTGATTTTTTTTTTTTTAATGTTCTGTGCATTTCT
>PVKA01047085.1:0-14522 GCA_004027165.1 Ctenomys sociabilis | reverse complement strand
TCATTTCAGGGAAGCATCTACAGGATGTTCAGGGTCTCACTACTACATCGGGCTCATAGTGATCCTCCTGTTTACAGCCTCCCAAGAGCTGGGATTACAGGTGCACGCCACTACTCCCATTCTCAATTGCTGTCTCAGCGCGTCCCAGGGGCAGGGCCAGCATAGCAGGCCTGAAGATTGAACTCTCGGCCAGTGCATCTGACTAAGCAGGCACTTTAATCTGCTGAGCTATTTGGCCAGCCCCGAGAATGAAAACAAAGCATAGAGTGCGCCAGGCCCCCTTTCCCTCTCTGGCACCTTATCTCACCATGTGACTTCTCGTCATGCACACTCCCATTGTTGCAGAGCCACCTGCCACATCACCAGAGCTCGCACCATATAACCTGGACCCTGAGCTGCCAAAACTAAACCACATTTCTTTCTTTACACATTACCCAGTCTCAGGAATTTAACTATAGTAACGGAAAATGGATTAACACACCTCTGCCGGTGCTTCACCCTTGCGGGCACTGTGTGCCTGAACCCCGGTTGTATATACACAGCAGAGCTCTGGGGCTTCCTGAACCCTCCAATCTACGACTGAGTCTACAGTGAGGACCTCGGAAGCATGAAAAACGTAATTTGTGTCCAACACTTAGCCAAAGGCTGTCACATTTACTCCTGATTAAGCTCTCCCAGATAAATCCTTATTCATCCTGCCCTTCCTGATTCTCACATCTGTTCCCTCTTCAGAGGGCAGGGAATATATGGGTTTCCCCATTGCTGGAAACACAGCCTATAACTAAACAGTAGAAGAGATTTAATTTTAGCCCATGCTTCAGGAGATCAATCCAGGGTCAGCTGGCTCTAACGCAGAAACATCCTGATAAAAGGGTGAGGCAGAGGGGTCCAGGGAGATGGCTCGGTGGAATAAGCGATTCCCTGGCAAGCACAAGGGTCTGAGTTCAATCCCCAGTACTACCAAAAAAAAAAAAAAAAAAAAAAAACAAACAAAAAAAAAAAACAAAGGGGCGAGGCAGAGAAGAGCTGCTCGTTTCGGGGCAGCCAGAAGGCACAGACAGAAGCAAAGAGCCAGGGACAGAAACTCCCAGTCTCTCTTCCAGTGATCCACCTCCTGACAACACATTCAGTCCCACAATCCAATCACCTCCCCAAACTTCTGCCTCTGAACATGTGAGAATTGTGGGGGGACATTTTACATCTAAATCATAACGTTCTGTCTCCCTGGCCCCAAAAGACTCAAGTACATCTCATTATACAAAACACGTCCGTCCCTAAGAGTTGCCAGGTTTACCAGTTCCAGCACTGCTGAAAAGTCCAAGTCCAAAGTCTCATTTGTGGCTTAAGGCGGACGTTGGCTGTGAGTCTCTATAACCACCAGAAAAAAATACTTAAACATACAACAACACAGGGTAAATACATGGGAGACAGAAAGGAATCAGACCAAAGCGAGATTGAACACCATCAGGACAAACATGAACTCCTGTGGCTTACAGATGTGAACTCCAAAGGGTTTGGACAGCCCTGCTCCCGTTGCCTTGTGGCTTGCGGTTCACATGGACTCTTTTTGTCTGATTCTGCCACTGCCTGTGGTTCTCCTTAGCAGAAAACCCACATTCCTGGCACCTCCAACTTCCTGGGCTTTCTATTTGTTCAGTTTCACTCACACAGCCCATGTAACTGCCTTCTCAGGACACAGTATAAGTGTTTAGTCTCCCAGACCTACCTTCTATATCTGGGTAGAAGGCTCTATGACCCCAAACTCTTACATTCCGTATGCTTGAAAAACAAGCACTATGGCTCACACCAAGGCCTGCAGTCACAGAGAGCAGTAATCTGTCCGTGGACCATGGCTGCCGTGGTCTCTGACTGCTAGATGACTGAACTCAGGGAAGTACTTACATAGGCGGCTCTGAATGGGCAAGTATTCTGGCTTCTCTTATTAAACCAAAGTCTTTCTAACTTTAGCCTGTGTAACCTTCAGTCTGTGACCTGTGGGGTCTGCCTTATCCTTTGTGATGCCCTCAAGGCATCTTTTTTGCTATCCTGATGCAAAGTACTCAGCTTCTTTGCAGTGCTACACTGTGTGTGTGTGTGTGTGTGTGTGTGTGTGTGTGTGTGTGTGTGTGTGTGTTTGGAAGCAGATACTTTATTAACTGACTAAATCACAAAAATATTATGGTGGATACCTTAGTTCCTCCTTCTAATAAGCCTGTTGATCTGGTCTTCCCTACCTCCAGCCTCTCTGTCTTCCACAAAACGGGTGGTCTTTTTCTTCCTCCCATCTTGTGGAGATGATAACGTGAACAGCCACAGGAAGTTATTGACCTCTTTGAAGCATTTTCCAGCAGCATAGATTTCATGAATCAGATCCTCCGTGCAGATGGTGCCGTATTTACCAAGAGATCGAGCCATCAGTGAGTTATCTGTCAAGGCAACTTGCTTATTGACTTTGCCATAGCTGCACTTGTGTATTAGTTCGTTCACGGACTCCAGGTTTGGGTGCCCCCATGCAGTGTATGGCTCCACAATTCTCAGCATGTTAATTGAAGCCTTGTTAAGTTTAACAAAGGCATCATTGAATATTTGGCAGAGGCGAAGACGCTGCAACACTTTGTGGACCTCTGGGCTCACACTCACTGATACCCCTGATCCAGATGGCAAATGCCAGTTTGGGCTCTGCAGGGACATAGAAGTTGCCAGCTTTTCTCACCATCCTAGCCATTCGGATCTCAGTTCCGTACATCTGTCTGTATTCCTTATGATAGCGCCTGGCTTTTTCATAGATGAGCTTCCTCCTCGCCTTGCGAAGCATCCTCTGGGCAAACTTCTTTCTCAGGCACTTTATCTTCAGCTCTGTGAAATGTCTTCACTTTTTCATAAGGGTCTCTGGCACAGCAGGAACCTTCTTCTTGTTCTTCTCTTCTACACTCTCCATTGTTTCATGTGTGTGCGTTTTAATGTATTTGCTACAGGATCTCACTCCACAGCTTGGACTTGTGAGCCTCCTGTAAAGCCTCCCCAGGACTGAGATTACAGGTTTGCACACCAGGTCCAGAGCTGGTGGCCCACTCAGTATGCCTGGTGGCAGGGCCAGCAAGGCATGTGGTACTAGGGATCGCACCTCGGTTTCTGTGCTCACCTAAGCAGGTGCTTAGTCCATCTTCAGTAACTGTTAATGCCTACTTTTGACTCCACATATGAAATCATTAAGGCCAAGATTTAAGTTTTTCAAAAATTTCTTCTCTGTTCTTTGTCCCAGTTCTCACTCACTATACATCTGGATAAAGCAGTCAACAGTACTGCAACAGCATGAATGTTGGGCTGTCTTGAAATTTCCTCTACCAGATTCACTGCTCCCAGGCTTCTGAAAAGTCTCAGGACATGGGCAAACTGTAGATAAGTTTCATGCTATGTAACATGTAGAGTGTTAAGTCTAGTTTCCAATAGAGGACTTACTCCAAATGGAAATGTCTTAAGCCTGGCTGCCTCAGTTACCTTTCTCTCATTGCTGGGACAAAATGCCTGTATTAAGGAAGGAAAGGTTATTTAGCTCACAGTTAATGGAAGTTTAAGTCTATCTGCAGCTGGCTCCAAGGAAGAGTGGAATGTAGCAGAAGGCAGCTGCTCGTGGTGGCAGAAAACAGCAAAGAGCACAGGAAGGGGCTGTGGATGTGGCCGTTAGCAAATCTCTTACCTGTCCTTACATTGCAATGCAGATTGCCCACCTCAGGGTGGGCGTAGGCACACGCATAATCTCAGCATTGGATCATGAATTAATCCCAAACTCTGGAAGTCTACCCCAATGACTGCAAGAAGCTTAGGGGGACATCTGGACACAAAACATGACACTGGCCTTTGCTGTCCACATTCTGATCTTCTGAACTCCAACCAGAATCATCGATCAAGCTCTTCTTACAGCACTTTAAGACTTCTCTAGTCCACATCTCCAAACCTTCCTAACCTCTTCTCAGAAACAGTTCCAAAGGCTTTTAAACCAAGTATTCTCATAGCAATGACCCCACATCTCTGGTACCAGTTTTCTGTATTGCTGGACACAATGTAGGACACACCCACAACTTAGGAGGAGAGGTCTGATTTGGCTCATGCTTCAGAGGACTCAGCCTGGGGGTTGGCCTGCTGCAGAGAAGAAACCTCATAGTGGAAGTGCAGGCCAGAGGAAAGCTACTTAACCCACAGCACCCAGAAAACAGAAAATAGTGGAGCCAAGGACAAGAAAACACTTTTCTAGGTTACTCCTTCAGTGAGTTTCTTCCAATCAGGCCCCACCTCCTGATAACATATTCATCCATAACCTCATCAAGGGTCTAAGCCACTGATGAGTAGAGTGCCCCATGACCCAATCACCTTCTGAAAGCCCCAGCTCTGAATACAAGAGAATTTGGGTAGAATATTTTAGATCTAACCACAACTGGGAAAAACACTGCTCCTCTTGAAGTCCAAGCTTGTAAGCTAAGGGTTGCTCTCACACTAACCAATAGCTAAAGCCATTCCCTTTCCACATGACCCCATCAGTCTTTGAAGAAACACCCTCCTCCATGATATCTGTCAATGGTTGGGTGACCCCTTGTTCTCTCCCTTCCAGGCTGTCCCTCAGTGTTACCTTTATCCACTATATTTAGAGAAGAGTAAAGGAATTGGATAAGATGCCAAGTCAGACCCTCCCACTTCTAATCACTAAATGATGGCCTCCATCACTGATTATGGGACTCAGTCTTCCAAAGGCTCAGTTACCTGTTCCTATGATGGGGAAAGAGGCCCCTGAGTGGTCACACGAATTCTAATCAGAAAGACACTCATAACCTCTAATGTGTACCAAGCACTTCCTATGTACTCAGACTTCACTTTCCTTTCTACGTAATAGAAAGACTTCAGCAGCATTGCATCACACTGTAATAAAGACCCGTTCAAATGTCACACATTCTCAGGTACAAAGCAATTTTCTTTTTCTTTAATCTCCCTATAGAGTCCAAGCTGGCCTTGAGCTCACTCTATAGCCCAGGCCAGTCTAGAACTCACAATGACCCTCCTGCTTCAGGTAAGTGGCCCCACACCTGGCTCACAAAGCAACTTTTCAAGACCTCTGAAGACTGCTTTCCTCTCAAGTGCTTCTGTTGCCGAGTCTGCAGAAAATGCTTTGCTCCTCCCCTGCTCTGCTCCCTCAGTCCACCCTATGGTCTCTCCACCCAGGGCCCTCATCCCAGGGTACTCTGCAAATCAATTTCCTCACGCATTACACTCACAGAAAACATGTGCTGCCACTTACTCAGGAAGTGTATCAATTTCCAGAAAGCCTGACCTAGGCATGTTGGTAAGCAAAATCTTTTACCTTGTCAAACACATATAAGCTCTTTTAACCACTGGATCTAGCAGTCAGATGCTAGCCAAGGTGGGTGTCACTGTACTTAGTATACGTTAGTTCTCCCTGCCTCTGTCCACATAACGTATGCTCCAGAACTTTCAAAGGCTCTCACCTGCCACCTGTTCAGTAAAGTTTTGGAAAACAGCCACACCCAACTATTTGCATACTTATTTATAGCTGCTTTCATGATGAAGAGTTGAAAATTGCAACAGAGACTATAAGAGCCACAAGACCCAGAATTTTTTTTTTTTTTTTTTTTTTTTTTTTTTTTGTCTTTTTGAGACAGGGTCTTACTATGTAGTTCAGGCTGGCCTTAAGCTCACTTTGTAGCTCAGGAATTTTTATCTTTGGCTTCTTAGAGTTTGCTGAGCACTGGCCTGGAGAGAAAAAGGGAACAGAGACTGTGTCCTATTCTTCTCTAGGATTCAGCAAGTTCTCAATAAGTTAACTTCAGATGAGTGAAGAAGAATTCCACACTCTGTCCTTGCCAGTCACATCCATCCTTTCTACAACTGTTGCTGCTGTTCCTTATTCAACTCCCCGGAGTCATCTGGGGACCCAAGGTCCTTAAATTCACAGCCTCCTTACCCACTTAAAGCTGCAACTTGAGATAAAATATTTCATATTCTTTGTGTGTGTGTGTGTGTGTGTGTGTGTACACAAAATAGACTAATGCTGAGCGTGCTTTTCAAACTTTACTCACCTTTCGCTTACAAAAGCCATTGGTCTCATCCAACTTGTTCATCTTATGAAATGGAGCGCTCAAGATGACTAAAGGGGCCCAGGGAATAGAAACAAAGGCAGGTCTTCAAGGCATTCCTTTTTTTTTTTTTTTTTTTTTGTCTTTTTGAGGCAGGGTCTCACTATGCAGTTCAGGCTGGCCTTAAGCTCACTTTGTAGCTCAGGCTGGTTTCCAACTCACAACAATCCTCCTGCCTCAGCCTCCCGAGTGCTGGGATTACAGGCTTGCGCCACCACGCCCGGCATTCAAGGCATTCCTGAGTCCACTCCACACTGTGGGGGTGGGGAAGGTGAGAGGGAGCAGCAGGCTGGGGACTGAGGGGCTCAGAGCAAGGCTTCTGTTCTGTCAGTCTCTGCCAGTTCCCTCGGTGCTGACACGCTAACCTATGGTGTGACCTGCTACTGGACCTGTGGTTCTGAGGCCGGAAGGAGACAGAAACCCTGCACTCTAGTGTAGCTCAGTGACTGACAGATCTCTAGAGGGACTGAGGAGCCATCTTGAATTCTACCCCCACTGTTTCATCTTTAGCCTGCCCATACTAGCATAGGCTGCTTGCCCTCATTCTTGATCAGGATACCTTGTCAAGCTTCCCATTGTCTGTCTGATGGTTCCTATAGGTCCCCTATAGTCATACTGGTCAGTCTGAGAGGCCCAGCCTGACATTATTCAAATATAAAATATGAATTAGTCACTCATTTTTATTATTTATTTATTTATTGAGACAGAGTCTCAGTAGGTAATATAGGCTGGTCTTGAACGCACTTATGTAGCCCAGGCTGGCCTTTAACTCAGAGAGATCCTCCTGCCTCAGCCTCCTGAGTGCTGAGATGTCAGGCACACACCACTATGCTGGGATGGTCACTCATTTAAAAAAACTAATAGGACTCATATGAAATACTGGATTTCCTGACACACTCCATATCTTTCCAGTTTTAGTATATGTGCTGCTAAAATGACACAATTTCTTGACTTGAACAACTGACAGACTAGAAACAGCACTCCTTCCTTAATTCCCAGCATGTATCACTGGGACAAAGAACCAGGTGCTCCCTCTGGACAGGGAGTGATCACACCTGGTCCCAGCACTTATCATTCCCCGCTGCCTTCTAGCCCTGCTGGTCTCCTTTAGATGACTTTCCTGATCTCGGAAGGTATTTGTTTTTACAGCTTTGGTTTCGACCACTTCAGTCAGAGTCCCTCCTATAAGGAGGTAAGACCTTCTTTCCCAGAGCCCACCTCCAGTGATAAGCTCATCCATTGAGCTTCTTTGACCACCTGTTTTCTCAGCCCAGCCCACAAGTGTCCAGAAAAAAATGTGTTGCTGCTCCCAAACACCTCTCTGGACCACCAGCCCAGCCCTCTAGCACCCCACGCTCCAAGCCCCACAACTCCCACTGTGCTCATTCAGAAAACATGGCAGCCAATCCAATACCCTTTATTGGTTCAGAAGAAGGAACCCCACCTTCTTATACCGAGGCTGGAGTTACTGGATTTTGTGCTGGGGTGCTGAGATGGCCTGGACAATCCTAAGCGGGGGGAGGTATTTCTCAGGTGCCATAAAAATGGGATAACATGGTTCAGTCTTCTTGTTGATGCTACACAGATCCAGGACCAAAGACTTAGGGTTGTAGACCTCCTTTGTCTGGGGCTTCATAGGGATGAATGGGGGTCTTCGGCGATGTCCCACCAACAGCCGCACCAGGTTCTTTCGAAAGATATTCCAGCTGTTCTCCTTAAGGAACCTCTGGCACATTTCTTCATCGCTGAGGGGCAAGACACAGAAACTAAGGTGTTATTCTAGCCCTTCCTTCACCCCGCCCCTCCAGCCTTGTCTCCTATCCCTAAACACAGTGGGCTGTCAATAGTCAATATTGGTAACCAGCGGGTTGTCACTGTCAATAGTCTTAACAGTTGTTTCCCCAGCTCCTTTGTCCTCTCTACTTCTCTAGAACCATCTTCCCTTAGATTTGTACTGTCCTATGACAGTGGTGATGAGCCATATATTGAGTACCTTAAATGAGACCAGTCTGAATTAGAGATGTGCTGTAGGTGTAAAATACACTTCAGATTCTATAGACTTAAAACTAAAGAGTAGAAGGAGCCAAGGAGATAGCTCAGTGGAATAAGTGCTTGCCTGGCAAGCACAAGGTCCTGAGCTTGATCCCTGGTACCACAAACAAACAAACAAACAAACAAACAAAAAAACACTAAAGAGCAGAAGTATCTCATCAATTTTATGTAAATAAAAATACAATATGTTCTAATAGTTTTTTTTTCTTTCTGTATTTTAGGGGAGGGTCTGCAGGGTATTCAGGGTTTCACTATTAGGTCAGATTGTAGTGATCCACCTGCTCACAGTCTCCCAAGAGCTGGGATTACAGGCATGTGTCACCGGGCCCTGTCTCGACTGCTGTCTCAGTGAGCCCCAGGTATGGGCCCAGTACAGCAGGCCTGGGGATCAAATCCCAGGCCCTGAGCCTGTTAGCAGGCACTTTAATCCACTGAGCTATTTGGCTTGCCCAAATAATACTTTATTTATTTATTTATTTTTTTTTTTTTTGTCTTTTTGAGACAGGGTCTCGCTATGCAGTTCAGGCTGGCTTTAAGCTCACTTTGTAGCTCAGGCTGGTCTCGAACTCACAACAATCCTCCTGCCTCAGCCTCCCGAGTGCTGGGATTACAGGCATGCGCCACCACGCCCGGCACCAAATAATACTTTAAATCCAGTAAAATATACTAAAATTAATTTCACCTATTTCTTTTTACATATTATAATGGCAACTGAAAAATGTACACATAAGATCACTGAAATATAAATCAAAACCATGATATACCGTTTACACTCAGTAGGACTGATTGACAATTAAAAATTTGTTTATTTCAAAGCAGGAACTCCTATGCATTTCCAACTCATAGTGATCCTCCTGTCTCAGCCTCCCCAGCACTGGGATCACAGGTATGAACCACTGCACCCGGCTATGGGCTGCATGGTGTGCAGTACCAGGGATGGAACTCTGGGCCTTGTGTATGCCAGGCAGATGCTTAGATTGCCGAGCTATTTCCCCAGCCCGACAATAAATATTGATGAAGCTGCTTAGGCAAGCGCAGGGACCTGAGGTTCAGTCTCCAGCACCACATGCCACATGAGCCCAGCCCACAGCCAAATCTGCCACTGAGTCTGAGCATGGTGGCAGACGCCTATAATCCCAGGCCTGGAGAGGCTGAAGACAGGAGACTCACTAGGAGTCCAAGCTGCATAGTGAGACCCTGTACAAAACAAAACAAAACAAAACAAAACAAAACAAAACAAAACAAAACAATATATATATATATATATATATATATATATATATAAATTAAAATGAGGGTTCAAATACATTGTTAGTAAGTATGTGAACTGGTATAGCCATTTTGTAAAATAGACTTGACAGTTCCTCAAAAGGTTAAACAGTTACCATATGACCTATTAATTTATTCCTAAATTTCATACAGCCAAAAGCCAACAAAGTAGAAATAGTCCAAATATTCATCAGCTGATACAGTATAAAAACACATATTGTACAAGTACATTTATATCAAGTGTCTAGAACAGGAAAACCCATGGAGACAGCGGGCGGTGGCTGCCCTGCGCTGGCTGGGTGCCTGGCCAGATGCCGGTGGAAGGGGGCAGTGGGATGGACCCCTTCCCCACCACTTATTTCCTTCTGAGACCACAGCAAGTGAAGGGCTCATTAAACTCCACCGATTTGCCTTAACTGTCTGTAACTTTGCCTGTAACTCTTTGCCTATAACTACTTTGCCTATAATTTTCTAACAGTCCAGAACGTTCTTTCATCTAAATTATACTGACTAGGACAAAGTCAGCTGTGACCCATACAAATAAACCTATGTAAAAAGAACTCCTGAAGGTCAGAACAGGCACAAGCCAGCCCCCCTAGTTTCCGTGCTGTGCCCAGGCCAGCTTCCTCAGGAGTATATCTAGGAAGATACCACACGCTGTGCACACCTCCTCAATTCTGTGTTAAATGACATCAGGAGACAGCTTGCAATTGGCCACGGTGGCCATATTCACACCACAGAAATCAGCCCCAGGTCGCCAGTCAGGGTTTTCCTCTCACTTCCTGGAGAGCTGGTTGCCAAATATTTTCTGGCGCACCTCGGAACAGCCTCCACTTAATGTTTCTTCTTAGATAGTAAATAACATCATCTGACTTTGACCTAGTATTTACCATGTTTCCTGCCTATTTTAGCAGTTTAGAAAACCATGAGCGAAACACTAAATGAAGAAGACAGAATTCCTGCTGTCAGCATTACGGATGACTGTGGCCAAGGGCTGACTGGCTGCGCAGCACCGAGCACACAAACATCTGTGTACTCAAGTCTCTGAGCCTTTTTGGAATTCCACTTCCATAGCCAATGATGTCATCCAGGATCAGGCATCACGTGAGGGCTGAGGGTCCTCAGTTTCATTTTCTTTTCTTTCTTTCTTTTAAGGTAACAATCTTTAAGTAAAGATAGGAAAAGAAACAGGTTCTACGGAATAAGTTTGGTTAAAGGAAAAGCAGGAAAAGAAGTACAGGCTCCCGTGTGAGGGTGGATTACCATGCAAGAGGAGACAGTGGCAATCTCCAGTTTCTTTATCAGCTCAGTCTGATTAGCCATTTTTAATCCTGGCAGTACAGGAAGCAGAGAAATATGGCTCCTCTCAACCAGAGGAAACCATCAGTAAATTTCCATTTGTTTGGCCACGTCTACATATTACCTGTTCTTTAAAATACTTGTGATTTTTCTTAACTCTACTTATTTTCTCTTATGCAAATATATATACTTTAGTTGTCTCAGGCAATAAGATCTGTCCAATCCTGGGTTTAGTAAGCTCAAAACTAAAAATGCTAATTCATGTACGACCTAAAATCATCTTACAGAGCTGGGCGTGGTGGCGCATGCCTGTAATCCCAGCACTCGGGAGGCTGAGGCAGGAGGATTGTTGTGAGTTCAAGACCAGCCTGAGCTACAAAGTGAGCTTAAAGCCAGCCTGAACTGCATAGCGAGACCCTGTCTCAAAAAGACAAAAAAAAAAAAAAAAAAAAAAAAAATCATCTTACAAACCTGCTGTAAAATATGCTCTATACTTTTGAGAAGCACTGATCTAGTCAGTTTTTCCTCTTTTGCCGACTGAACTCTGAAGCCTCGGGGAGGGGAATGATTTGTCTAAGGCCGTAGTTCTCACACGAAATTCTTTCACATGCTTACTGAACATGGTTATGAGAATCCACAAATCTCACAGCTCCACATCTCCTCTTTCTTTACTACTAGAATCCCTTGCTTCCCACCCATTGGAAAAATCAAGTAACTTGTGCCACAAAGGCATAGTCACAACACTGCCTTTTTCAGGTTCACTCTCCTATCCATTTCATCCTCCCATTATAGAGCCATTAAGTTTATCATCTTTTAATAAAAGTTATATTCTAGCAAGAGAATACATAATAGTCTAAAGTATCCCTCCAGTGTGACATACATGAGTGGTGGCTGTTAATTTCCTATGATGAATATGACTGCTATGAACAGTTTAATATATGTAGTCTCCCCCCATATTTTGACTTTCTAAAGGAAAATTCACAGGTGGATCATTGCTTCAATAGGGCTGGTTTTGTAGCCCTTGAAACATAATGCTAAAATTATCAAAAGGATCGACCCAAGTTAGTGTAACAGCTTCGTTCCACCCTTGTCAATATTCAGTATTATTTTCTTTCTCCTTCCTTTCCTCTTCCCCTTCCCCTTCCCTTCCCAAAAATAAGTTAAAATTTATTCAGCACTGACCTGGGGTACTCAACATCCAGTGTTGTCATTTTTTCCCTTGTCTCATCATCAAGCAATTCAAGAAACTTTTCTCTCCTTAACTGCATCAGCTCAGCTCCCAGGCTCACCACCACGAAACACCGCATGTCACGTTCGTTCTCTGGGGCGAAGGGCTGGTGAAGGCCCTGGGAGAAGACAGAGACAGCTTCAGAGATATATCAGTGCTAGCAGTGGATTTTCTAGCTGGGAGAAATAAGACCTCAGCTGGAGGATGAAACCCTCTTGAGGTCACAAGCACGTGACGGGCCCAGCCGTCCAGGGCTCCTTCTGCTACCCGACAGCACAGTCCTCAGAGGCCCGCGATCCAGAGAGCCCTGAGCATGTTCTCCAAGGTCTCAGTCTGCTGAAGCCTCTGTCCCAAAAAGTTCACTCACACCGCTACTCTTGAGCTTGTTTTATGTCCAACTTCAACTCACCTTTTTGTGTGTTTTTTTCTGTTTTTTTTTTTTTTTTTGGTGGAACTGGGGATTGAACTCAGGCTCTTGTGCTTTCCAGGCAAATACTTATTCTACTGAGTTATCTCCCAGGCCCCCTCTTTTTTTTTTTTTAAGACAGGATCTTGCTATATTGCTCAGGCTGGTATTTTTTTTTTTAATGTATTTGGTACAGGGTCTCACTAAGCAGCTTGGACTTTTAAGGATCCTCCTGTTTAGCTCTGGGATTCCAGGCATGCACCGCCATGTCTGGTCTCGGTGGCCCGCTCAGCACACCCAGGGGTGAGGCCAGCCCTGCGTGTGGTGCCAGGGATTGTATCCTGGTCCCTGCACTTGCCTAGGCAGGCACTTAGTCTGCTGAGCTATCTCACCAGCCCAGCTCAGGCTGGTCTTGAACTCCTGGGTTCCAGTGATCCTCCTGCTTCAGCCTCCCAAGTAACCGGGACTACAGGTACACAGTTCTGTGGGTAGCCTCAATTCTTTTTGTTAAGTAAACCTGTTTTCCCTTCTAGATTTACCATAAAACAAGCTGCCCTTTTTTAGACCTCCTCTTTTCATCTGCCCCCATCCATCACAATCCTGTCCTTTTCTATAAACTCCAATCTTCTCTTCATCCTTCAGAGATGCAGCTCATGTTCTATCTCCTGATCTTTGGCTTACCTTATACCCAGTAATATCCTTGTGCTTGCCAGGGAAGCGCTTATTCCACTGAGCCATCTCCCTGGCCCCAAAGCCTATTGTGCTTGCTTCTTACCCAGACTCTGGCCACTGTCACCATGAGCCCTCTCCTCTGTGCCTCCAATCTGTCCAGATGCCTGAGCATCCCATCATACCCCCTCCCTTCCACCTCAGTGGAGTGTTCAGTTCTGAGCAGTGTACTCTGGTTTTTCTCTCTCTCTCTGTATGTGTGTGTGTGTATGTGTGTGTGTGTGTGTGTGTGTGTGTGTGTGTGTGTGTGTGTATGCATGTCTTGAGACAGGGTCTTATGGTGTAGTTCAGACTGGCCTTGAACTCACTATGTAGCCCGGGCTGGCCTCAAACACATGGTGATTCTCCTGCCTCAGCCTCCTAAGTGCTGAGATGACAAGGGTGTACCACCACCTCCAGCTGAGCAGTGTACTATGAAACACTGAAAAACCAAAGAGAAGCAGGCCTAAAGGAGAATGGAAACTAAGAGACATGAAAAATGTCTGAAGGAATGCAGAATGTTTGTCTTGAATAAAATAAAAAAAAAAGAAAGTGAGGGAACATTGAAATGCTGAAATGCTGTCTGGCTTTGCAAAAATGTTGAATGAAAACTGAAACTGCATTCTTTAAATATCTAAAAGGCACCACATGCAAGGGAGCCGATTTCTTCTGTTTTGTTTTGGGGATGAGGGAGCATGGGGGTAGGAGCTAGTTTAAAGTTGCAGGAGGCAATTTTTGTGAACAAAAAGAAAGATCTTCCAAAGAGCTTGGACATATGCACGTCAGCATGACAGAGGGCCATGCTAAGCTCTAGAGTTCCCACACAGCACAACGAAGACCTTCTTCAATATACCAGCCATAGAATAGGGGCATTCACAACCTACCATAACAGAGGGGAAAGAACATAAGGATGAATTTGGAGGGGCTATCCTAGCTACCGCAGAAAGAGCAGAGAGACGGAGCAGGGCTCCAGCTTCTGGTGAACCACGCAGGGCTTCAGGCCAAGGCCCTCCGCTCCGCCCTGGAAAGCCCTTCTTCCAGCTCCATCTCTGCCACACCACCATGCTGTACATCCTGCCCCTCAGCCTGCACCTCGCACTGGCCATGATCATTTCATCCATACTCGCCTCTCTGCCACTTGTTTGGTTTGTTGGTTTGTCTGTTACAGAATCTTGCTATGTAGCCCAGGCTGGTCTTAATCTCATTGTGAAGCCCAGGCTGACCTAGATCTCCTAAGTGTGCTAGGATTATAGGCATGTGCTTCCAAATCCTGGCTTTGACCAATTTTTTCTTGGCTGGACTTTGACCAATTTTTGAGATTTTTTTTTTTTTTTTTTTTTTTTTTTTTTTGGCTGGCTCAGACTGCCTTAAGGGTGGCTCTGGTAAGGCATGGGGAGCTGGGGATCAAACTGTGGTC
>PVKA01047084.1:0-14523 GCA_004027165.1 Ctenomys sociabilis | reverse complement strand
TAACATTTTTCTAATCTTTTAGTCTAAGGGAAGTAATATTACACTAAATTTTTAAAATATCAAAATGTTTTATAATAATATAAATATGTAATTTGGAGACTTGTGCAAAATAATTATTGCCTTTCCTCATGTAAAATTTAAATATAAAGTTAGCAGTAACATATCTTTATAAATAGGATTATACCTAATATCAATATATTGTATTTCTCCAATTAGAAATGTTCATTTCTGGTCTGGGGGAGATAAAGTGGCCTAAGAGCCTTCCTGGCAAGCACAAGGTCCAGAGTTCGATGCTGTGCAGGCCCCAGCACCCTGAGCGTGCTGCTCTTGGAACCAGGTGTGCTGGTGCACGTCTGTTATCCCAGAGGTGGGGAGGCTGAGACAGGAGGATCATGGGGAATCTGAATTGCATAGTGAGATCCTATATCCAAAGCAAACACGAAGACTTGTTCATTGTTTTTTTCCTTCAGTATTTGTCATCTAAATCTCATACGTTCTAGTATTCAATCTCTCTCTCTCTCTCTCTCTCTCTCTCTCTCTCTCTCTCTCTCTCTCTCTTTCTCTCTCTCTCTCTTTTTTTTTATGTTTTTGGTACAGGTTCTCATAATGCAGCTCAGACTCCTAGTGATCCTTCTGTTTTCAGCCTCTCCAGTGCTGGTATTACAGGTGTGCACCACCATGCCCAGATTCAGTCACTGGCTCAGCATGCCCAGGGGCAGGGCCAGCATGGCCTGTGTGCCAGTGATCAAGCCCTGATCCCTCTACTTGCCTAAACCACTTAGCTAACTCACAGGCCCTCAAGTTGTTTCTTTTGCTCCATGATCTCACAAGGTAGTCCACTTACGTGGACTACGTGTCTGTTCACACACACACAAAAATTATTAAGCCCCACAGTGTACTTGTGTGTGAGCAAGGTTTCCAAGAGATAATTCACCATGATGTCCCGTGATTGGCAGAGGTCAGAGGGTGAGAGCCCCAGCACCAGCAGTAAGGCTCAGGTGAGGAACAAAGAGATCCCGCCTCTCTAGAGCCTGAAGAGCAAGAAGAAAGAAAACCTGCCGCTCAGCAGAAGAGACACACCAAACTCTCTAGCAAAGCCACTGCTAAGCTATCCACCAGTGCTAAAAGCTACCCAAAATAACCCTCGATCCTCCTTATAACTGCAGTGCTGGGCCTAAGGGAGATAACATTTATGAATGGAGATCAACTATCCTTGGCCACCAGGCTCTGTTTATGAAGGTACTACATTTTCTCTGAATATCACGTTTTTATCAGATTATCCATTTAAGCCACCAAAGGTTACTTCCTGTGCCACATTCTATCACTGCAGCACCAACAGCCAGAGAGTCATCTGTCTGGATATCCTTACAGACAACTGGAGTCTTGCTTTGATGAGTTCAAAGATTTTGCTATCTATTTGTTCCCTTTTGACAGACTGCAACCCTGCGGATCCACTGATTCGAAGCATAGCCACCCAGTGTTTGGCCAAAGGAGCAGAACATGACAGGATAGCCAGACAGTGGACCAAGAGATAAGCAACATAATTCACACAGTGCGCATGCAGTGTGAAGGGGCAGGCGGCGTCTTCTCACTGTGCTGCAAATCTTTACAGCCTTTACAGTACAGAATTCTGTGTACATGTTATACTGATTCTACTCTGCTTTTAACCTTTGGAGACTGGGAGACTCCCCCAAAAGGTAAATGCTACCAAGAGTAGAACTTCGTAGCTGTACATTATTTATGTTTAAAAAACCTACTTGCAAGTCTTCCTTCTTTGGGATAGTGAAATGTATTTTGTGATGGCCCCGAGTCTACCAAATATTATGTGCATGTTAGCCTAATTCATTATCCGTATGAAGCTATAAAAGTAGCTGTAGATGACCAGGAATGATATCATTTGCATTAAACTCAGATCTATTTCTGAGTATGTGGTTTATGCTGTTGTGAAAATGTTCTGCCTTTGTAGCTCAGAGAGAGCTACATGTATCATCTCAAACACAATAAACATGTTCCTGAAGGCAAAAAAGTTTCACCACTTTATGTTGCACAATCATTGCTATATTATTTATTGAAATACTCATTCAAAATTCAGAGTTGAAACCTCCAACTTACTGTCTTGTGGCACATAATATTAAGAAATTACAACTTTTGTATGTGAATCTTAAATATTTGTTTAATTATTTTAAAATTGCTTGATGCCTTTTAATTGATAGCTTCACACATAGTTGAAAAATCTTTGACAGGATGAAATCTCAGAAAATAATTATAATGAGTTTAACATATGGGTGATTTTTTCATTAAGAGATACTTTAGCTCTTTATACTTTGTGTAAAGGAGAAAATTATCTCATTGAAGAATGTTTTACTTCTAGTACCTAAAAAAGGAGACTACCTAACAGCATAAATCTAAAGGCTTAAAGAAAAAGATAACTAAGGAGTTTTAAGTGGATCTTTTGAAATATAAGAAAAACTGGTTTGCTTAAATGAAGTATTATGGCAATGAGGTAGAGAAGCTAGATAGCTTCATATATGGAGAAATGTTTTTATTGCTTGATTTAGCAATAAACATTTTAATTTGCCATGCCCACAGCGCGAAAATATTTAAGCAGAGAAAACAGAGTTAAAGACAGCTTCAGTTCCGGTGGAAAAGATGGCACATGACTGTAATTATGCACCATCATTTCCTTATAGAATGAAATGAAAGACAGCAGTATCGTTGTGAAGTGTAGACTCACTTCCTTTATTTCTGTGGTCTGGAAGGAAAACAGAGACTGTTTTTCAATGTTAAAGGACATCTATAAAGTAAAGAAGTAAAATATTGGTTTTATAACTCAGCATACAAGAGGATTTTGCCCGTGCTTGAAGTACTGTGAGAGCAGAATTAGAAACCTGGAAGGTCTCCCATGAGAATTCAGGCAGAAACTACAGTGGTGAACTGGATGCATCTGGGCCCTAAAGCCAGGGGATGTTTGATGACATTTCTTATTGCCGGCAGACATGGTGATCCATTGTGTGGGAAAATTGGTTATTTAGTTTTAAAACTTTATGCAGGGAAATAATCAGTTTCTCTTCTAGATAGTCAACAACCTATTTACAGATCAAAAATAGGAGAAATGGAAGGGCTGCAGATCATGCAATATTTTGGCCCTAGGCTTGCAAGGTCAGTGAAGACCCAGAACATGAGAGAACTTGTACTGTAACATCATGTTACTCAGTTGTGCCCCAAGTTTTCTGATCAAGGAGATTATGGAGTCACAGAGGAACGGGATCAATGATGTATAGTGTGCCTAAGGAGAGTCACATGGAGAGTAAACCTTCTCATAGCCTTCCACAGAGAGCAAGTTGGTCAAGAAATGGTTGTGATTCATCCACATGGATGACACTGAGAAAGGACCTACAAAGTGAGGTACAGGGTTACAGGATAAACACTGAGGGGACTTGACTGATCTTATCAGATACAAAAGTTACATTTCTTGTTACATAGGTCTTGCTTTATCTTGGTCTTAACCATCCAGCAGAAATGTATAAAAATGAGGTACATAAAGTAAAGCCATAAGGGCCGGAGAGATGGTTCAGTGGAATAAGTCCTTCCCTGGCAAGGGCAAGGGCCTGAGTTTGATCCCTGGTTACAGCAATAAATAAATAAATAAATAAAATTAAAGTACAGCCATAATAATATGGTAAGTTGTAAATGGCTCTAGTCACCAACATTTGTGGATAACCCACTTCTATTGTGGACTACTGGACTGTGTTGGAGGGTTTCCCTGAATTCAAGCACATATTATAATTGAGTGCCAAAAGAATACCCATCTCTCACAGTACTAAACAAAAAAAAGTGGATACAAATGGAGTACCATTCTGTATTTGTATAAACAGAACAGTTAATATAAATATGCAGCTGCTTTCATGTAATTGTATGAGAAGAAAGATTTGCACTAATAGTGGCTGGATAGAATATCCTGTCTGCTTCTTGTACTATGCATAACCACTAGGAAGATAACAATGTAAAAAGTATGAATGATTCAAACTGTACTATAAATCAGCTTTAAAAAAATGCTAGGCGTACAGCTACATTCTCTTAATTCAATGAATAAAGGGATCTGCTGTAATAGTGTTTGTAAATAGAATATCATGTCTGCACCTTATATAACAAATAACCACTAGGAAAACAATATGCCATGTGTTAAAAAAAGAAACAAAGCTAGGAGACCAGTTGCTGTTTAATGAATGTTAATAAATTGAGATGTTCATGATTTTCATCATTAAAAAATAAAAAATAAAAAAATAAAACTTTAAATTGAAAAATAATAATTGTTCATATCTATGAGGCATCAGTGTGATGTTTTTGATCCCTGGATATACTGTGGAATAATGAAATGAGAAGAATTAACATAATCACCACCTCATTTCTTTGTGAAGAAAACACTTAAAGTCCTATTAACTTTAAAAAGGAAAGAAATCCAGTCATTCATGAAGCCATATCGTCTTTCTTTTTGTGGTGCTGGGATGAAATCCAGGGCTCTATGCTTGCAAGACAAGAGCTTTACCACTGAGCCACACCTCCAGGCCAGGTGAATGTGGAGGGCAACGTGTTTGAACTAAATACAGGAGGGGCCAGGGAGATGGCTCAGTGGAATAAGTACAAGGGCCTGAGTTCAATCCCAGGTTCCACCAAAAAAAAAAAAAAAATGGGGCTAAACTAAATACAGGAAAATGAGTACCACTTGATCTCATTTATGTGTGGAATTTAAAGGTGCTGAACTTAGCAGCAAAGAGAGAGTGGTGGGAAACCGGAGGCTGAGGTAGGTGAAGGAAAAAATATGTGAAAAGTTTCAATTAGATAAGAGGAAGAAGTTGTGGTGTCGTCCTGTATTGAATGGCGACTATACTTAATATTAAAGTATATAATTTAATTAGGATAAGCTATTAGACAATGAAAACCATTGTCGAAGATCAGAATCATATGATTGATTACCTTGAGGAGCAACATAACTTTTCAGAAGGGCAAGAAAACAAACTTTCTGAGGAGAGAGTAACTATTTGCCTTCCAGGTGATACTGATGGAGGAAGTAAGTATATTAAAATGATACCACTCTATATTTTGTTCTATACAAGATAATAGTGTGTGAGCACATTCCTGTGCTATTTTATCCATCTGATTTGAAATCGCATTTAATTCTGTTGACAGAATAGAGTTCTCAATACTTTAAGCAATGCGCTGGTTTGAAGGGGAGTTGAGAAGCTGAGTTTCAGTATTTTATAAAAAATAGGTTACCTACTGAAATTGTAATCTCTCATACATAGTAACAAAGTTTAATGTTCAGAAAGCAAAATAAGTGTTTTCTTTAAATATCTTGACCTACTAAATATCAGAAAGCAAAGAATGCAGTTGTCTTTCAATGCTTTTGCTTTTATGCATAATTCTGTGCTCACATCTCCTGTCTTAGCTGCTCCAATTTCATTGCCTCTGGGTATATTAACTGAAAAGATTAAAGACATAAATTATCATAACTAATACAGTGCTTCCATAGAAATATAATAAGAAAAAAGCTGTATTTCCATAGGAGTTTGGCTCATACTAACTACAATAATTACTACTTTGATCAAACTTATGTTTTCCTGGGCAGGGATTTAGCTCAGTGGTTCGGTGCCTGACTGGCATGTATGAGGTTTTGAGTTCTATTCCAGATATGCAATCCCAACATCTATTTAATAGTATATCTATTAAAATGATACCACTCAATATTTTGTTCTATACAAGATAATAGTGTGTAATCACATTCCTGTGCTATTTTATCCATCTGATTTGAAATCGCATTTCCTTATGAAATATTTTGTGACAGAAGAAAATAAAACTTATTTTGCTCTTCGATCTAATTCTTTATTTAATTACTAATAGCCACCATAATCACTGGAATAGTTTTTATTCTTCCACATTTGAGAGTCAAATAAAATCCTTTTTTGTGATTGATTGATAAGCTGCACAGACCTTTCCCATACCCAGACTATGCACACTGTCCCTTTGTAGAGCTATGTAATGTGATGTTCTAGGTATTGTTTTCTGCACTTCTATAGATTAGAGTTAGCTCTAGAGATTTCATCACACTCCGGTTCAAATGCCTTGGCAGAACAGTGGCTTCCTCCCCTAGAAGGAGTTCAATCACTATTTCTCTTTTTGTCATCTGTCACTAGTACTGAGTAGTTAAATTCAATAGTCCCCTAAACAAGATGATGAGGTCTCAAAGTTGTCTCTTATTTTTCTGATCAATTTGGATTCCTTTTACACACATTTGTTCTTTTTATCCATTTGTTAGTTTTATCCAGTGGTATAGTTTCTATAGAAAATACAGGAAATACGTCTTCACCTTAGGGATGGTTAATACTCAAAGTAACTGATTTCTCTTCATCTTTTCATAGTTGTCCAAAGGTGACCACGCTCTCATTAGTGTTGTGAACTCATGGAGTTAATGACACACTTGGTTTCTCAAGTCACTGTGATTATCATAGTTGAAACTAAAAGTGTCCACTTTCTTTCTTTTATGTATTTAGTACAGGGTCTACAGAGTCTCGCCATGTAGATTGGACTTGTAGTGGTTCTCCTATTTTCAGCCTCCCAAGAACTGGGATTATAAGTGTGTGCCACCACGCCCGGTCTCAATGGCAGGCTCAACACGCCCCAGGGGCGGGATGGCACAGCAGACCGGGGATTGAACCCGGGTCCCTGCACTCTGCGTAAGCCAGCACTTTAATCCACTGAACTATATGGCAGTCCCTGAAAGTGTCCGATTTTTGGCCAGCATGTTCCTGTTCTAGGTGACACCTAAGTCCTATGGAGGTGGCCTTGGTAGTTGTTGATCACTACCTTTTCCTCTAGCAGGGAAAGTGACTTCAGAATTGTATGTTGTCTACCTCAGATCCAACCATTTCTCTAAGGGATATTATTTTCTAAGTGGAAAATACTTTTGAGGCCACAACCTGAACGCTAATGATGTAGCTATTTCTATTGGCGCCTGCATTGCTTTTATTTTTTTCTGTTGATGACCAGAAGTGTGACATATAAGCACCAGTTTATAAATAGGTAAGTACAAAAAGTATCATTATAAATGCATAACAATATCAAGGTGAATTTTTGACACATATAATTAAAGTTTAACATAAGGACTACGGCACTTTTCAAAAACAACCTAATTTTTTCTATCTGCACTTCTTTATTTTTCTATTTATTCAACAAGAAACAAAAATCCTAGTGTATTATAACAATGAAAATAATAAATGTAGAATATCACATAATGGCTCAATTATTTCATTGCACAACTTGTAAATAACTGTTTTAGAACCTCAAAGTAATACCAGCCTTCTAGCTGCCAATATTTACTGCAAAAATATGATAAATGAAATGAGTTTAAGGGCTCCTTAATTTTTTGTTCTGTTTTGTGTATAGTTCCTTTTGTCCTTAAATGATACATAAAAAGGAAAGTGAAATTGTGTTTAAAGTTACTCAAAGCAGGATTATACAAGTTAAACAATCCTAGTCTGAAAATCTGAAATTCACAATGCTCCAAGTCCAAAACAGGTCGAGTAGAGCCAATACAGAAAAAGTCTGCAACTGTCTTAATGAACATAAGGAATGCTCAGTGGGCCAGAGAGATAGCTCAGTAGACTAAGTACCTGCTTTGGCAAGCATAGGGAGCAGGGTTCGATCTTGAGTCCTGTGTGCTGCTCCAGCCCAGTCCGGGTATGCTGAGCCAGCTACAGAATCTGGGCGTGGTGACACATGACAATAATCCTGGTGCTGGGAAGGTTGAAAACAGGAGGATCACTAGGAGTTCAAACTGCATAGCGAGACCCTTTGTCAAATAAACAAATGGAGAAAAAGAGAAAGAAATGCTAAAATCAGACCACTGACTAGATGCATAGTTTTATTTTCTGTTTTTAAGTGCTTTTAATTTTACTACCTTGGTAGTATGTTTTATATTCACAAAAATATTTGGGGGATGAGCTAAGTTGCGTGGATTCCATTTCAGCAGTAAAGAAAGAAGTTTTGAGAGGCCTAGTAAATCATCTAGTCAAAAAGGTTGAATTTAAACCTGCATTTCTGCACAACTGTAATTTTAACACCATATTACCATAATGACTTTGAGTGCATTTTGTGTGGGTGTAAATAAACTATCTATTTTATGCAGTAATTTGTTTTTCATTTTAAGTATACTTATTGTTGAATGCTTAAATAAAGGAAACAAAATTTTGGTTTAGGGACTCAATAGTTTTGTAAAATTGTGCAACTTGTTCTACATTTTTTTATTTTGAATTTGGAAGTGTTTTGTAAGACAGTGTATCCATTTCCCATCAATTTCTTTGTACCTAAAACAGTATCAACTTCTGATACTTCTTTAGAAGCTGTTTATTGGGTTTCTACTATGTTGAAGAATGTGTCCTTAGTGTACAGTGAAAGAGATACTTCTCCCTCTTAAAAAATCCCGTTATACATGGGAATGAAACATGAAGTATTATTTCCAAGTTGTTACCGATGTAGCCAGACAACGGATCTGAGGCAGATCACTGAGTCATTGGACCAAAATTTCATTTTTTCTTCATTTAAACATTCAAGTGTTTATATTCAAAACGAAAAAATAATTTATTGCATAAAATAAATAGTTCATTGACTCCCACCCAAAATTTGCTCAAAGTCATTATCACCAGGAAGGAAAATATACTTTCCAGTGGTTTTTGTTTGGTAGACTGGTGAACAGTTAAAATAAACCAAATTTGGTTTGTGTGACATATTTTCATTGTAAAAAATGTATAGGTGAATAATATGAAATATTGTCTAAGTTTCATCCTTTGTGATTCACTTTCTCCTGAAGCTTTTCCTAATTTAGAATCACACTTCAGAACATCAACATTTTCACTTATTAATGTTCTTAAATTTGGACTTTGCTAGCTTATTTGAAAAACTGAATTATTTTAAAGAAAAGCATGAGTGTTTTATTTTGTTTTCATGAGATCTAGAATCAAGAATAAGTTAACATTTATAAAACCCCAAATCAATTAATATTTAGAAGTTTTTTGGCTCAGTTTCATCATTTCAGACCAGGCTGATGAAATACGCTCTGCAAAGCCTTACCCTTCATGGCATTATCATGTGAGAAAGACATATTTATTTCGTTTCCTCTTGTCATTCTGTGATACACTGAAATTTTAGCATCTTAATTAGGTGTAGGTATCATAAGCAGTGCGTGTAATTCATTAAGCTTGTGTCTAGCAAAGTTACATTAAGTTATATTTGTGTGTCTGTAAGTCTTCAAAGTATACATACTGTAAAATCTACTCTGCTATGCTCTTCGGGTGTGTAAATTAATGAATTATGTGTATCTTAAGTCTAAAGTTTAGGAAAGTGAAAAGAACTGGAGAAAATGAAAAGTAAGCTTTAAACTTTGAATTTCATTATGTTCTTCTTGATAAATTTTTGACAGGCAGTATCTTCAAAGTAATTCTAAATTGTAAGAGAAAGACATTTGAGAGAGAAAAATGCTTTGGTGTACTAAGGACTTTTCTTCACACGTCAGGAGTAAACTCTGGTTCAATCAGGGCGCTGAACTCCACATCTTAAGCCACAGAGAGGAGAAAAAGTGCATTGACAAAAAAAGATTTTCCACTACATAGAGAGGATTCAATTTGATCAAAAGTAAGGTGGAGCCTAAAGAACCTTAGCAAAAATCAATGTAAAGGTCTGCTGCTGTCCTACAGCCTCATGTCAAGGAACCATCTTGGTGAAGAAGGAACAATAGATGTTCTGGGTAGCTTTGGAATTCAGCTCTGGAGAGGCAACATTGCATCTCACACGAATGCCAGCAGAGTGAAGGAGGCAATGTGGAAAGGCTAAGAAACTGAAAGTCTGCTCAAATCTTTTAGCTCCTGGGGGTCATAATGAAAGAGTAAAAGGTTCCAATGTGCCATACATAGCAGGAGGGAAAGAAAATGGACAATTAAGAACCACTCTTCTTCCCAAGGAGTTTCCTGAACTATTCAGAAAAGATAGAGGATGAATGAGGGATGAATCAGTAGGAAACAGGAAGAGGATGAATCAACAGAAGAGACAGCTAGATGCTGGGCCCCCAGGGCCATCTCACAAAGAAAACAGGGAAGCACTTAGGATAGTCAGGCTCCACAGCATAGCAAGCTGAGGGCAGCCACTGAGAAGAGCAGGCACTCTTCCCATCACTGCATCTTTCTGGGTGGTCCCAGAGCACAGGCTTTGACAGCATAGTGAGACTAGCAGCGCAATGGAGAGGTTACACAGAGGTGAGGTTAGAGGCATGAATATGGAAAAGGCATTATCTCAGGTTAAAGAATTTGGCAGTAGCAGGGGCCAGGGAAATGGCTCAGTGGAATAAGCACTTCCCTGGCAAGCACCAGGGTCTGAGTTCAATCCCCCGTTCCGCCAAAAAAAAAAAAAAAAAAAAAAAAAAAAAAAAAAGAATTTGGCAGTAGCTTAGTAAGTCACTTTAACTGGTTTACCTAGAGTATACAATAATAAGATTTGGTTATGTAATATGGAGATTATACTCTGGCAAGGTGAGAATATATTTCCCTGTTATGCTGCATGACAAAGAGAGATTGACAGATGCAAGGTAGAGGATTTTGAAGTATAAATCAAACAGAAAGAGGGCTTAGAGAAGCTGACACCATATCATATACTTATAATTTGAGCTCTCAGTGGGATGAAATAGGAACATCACAAGTTCAGGCCCACCCTGAGCAACTAAGTTCCTTACCTCACTCTGTCTAAAATTAAAAAGGCTTTCACAACTTGGAATGTAGTTCATTGCAAAAGCCCTGGATTCAGCTCCTATTACTAAAGAGGAAGAAAAGAAGGAGAAAGAGGAGCAGGAAAAAATTAAGAGGGAGAGGAGGAAGAGAAAGAGGAGGAGGGGAAATGGAGGAGGAGGAGGAAGAGAAGAAGAAGAGGAAGAGGAAGAGGAAGAAGGAGGAGGAAGAAGTTGTTTTGAATGGTGAAAAAGATATGTGAAACCAAAGAATAGAATCATTCAAGAAGCAAAGCAGATAAAAGGAAAATACTCCTGGGAAATTTCCACTGGATCAGCAATAATATGTCCTGTGTGTGAAGCAGGTAGAGGAACAAGAGCTAAGACAAAAATGAATGAGAAGTCAACTAGGTCAGTGTAGTCATTAAATGCACTGACTACAAATTCAAGACACCTTAGATTTTTAATCTTACAAGCTGTGTGACCTTGGACACATTTCTTAGCCTTTCTTTGCCTTACTTTCACTGGGCCAAGGAGATAGCTCAGTGACATAAGCACCTGCCTGGCAAATGCAAGGTCCTGAGTTCAATCTCTGGTACAACCCCTTCCCCCTCCAAAAAAGACAGAAATAAATAATATACACACACACTTATATGAGATGTGATTGAAAAATAGAGCACAAGTTTAAATAAAAATTACACTAAAGCACATTGTTCATAATTCCTCTCAAAATCTTTCCCTTGACTGTGAGTCTCTTTCCCCTTCATTCCTGCCACTTCCTGAAGCAGCTTTGGAAACGCCCCTTCATCAGTGTCTCTCATTATGCTGTCTTGCTTGGTTGCTTTTCTGTCCTGAAGTGATTCAATGTGCTTACCTTTTATGGTCTCCTTGACTACAAGAAAGAGCCAAAAGTCGGCAACAGATCCAGGAAAAGGGTGATCAAGTCACCCCTACATGCTTCAGTGACATTATGCTCCCGAGTGTCAGTGAGCCACAGCACGTGCTGAACTTTTGCTCATACTTCATGAAGATCCTCATGAAAAAGAGCGTCCAGGGGATAAGCGCTGGAGGTCAGGGTGGTACTGGGAAAGAGAGTGATGACAATCGGGAGTGTGATTTTCACTGTTATAATTTTTAGGTTTAAACATCCACTATATCTTAGATTAAACCACACAATACACACATACACACACACACACACACACACACAGGATTTGATACAGTTAAGATTATATATGTGTCATCTCTGTGAGAGAACATTTATTCAAAGGATCCGGGGCTTGTTGAAATACTGGTGGCAAGGTGGCAGCAGAAAAGCTGTGGAAGGACAGTAGTCCACGCTTCAGTGTTACATTACCCTCATCCCTCTGCTTGTGTGTTCTCAGACTCCATCAGCTTTTAGCTTAAGGTAGGTACTGTCCAGGGTCCTGAGGTAGCCCTTTAATTCAACACTTTTTTAAAAAATGTATTTGGTACAAGGTGTCACTACGCAGCTCAGCCTCACTCGGTGTGATCCTCTTGTCTCAGCCTCCCCTGCACTGTGATCCCAGGTCTGCTCCACCATGCCCAGTCTTGGTGGCTGGCTCAACGCCCTGGGTGCAGGGCTGGCATGGCATGTGGGGCTGGGGATCGAACCCCAGTCCCTGAGTTTGGCTCAGCAGGTGCTTAGTCTGCTGAGCCGTCTTGCCAGCCCTTTGCTTCCACACTTGCTCCTCACAGGGCTCCACATTTTTGTCCAGGCTTCACAGCTGTCTTTTCTGAACAAATGATGCCTCTATGTTGGAAATCTCCCCGCAAATTCAGACCCATGAATGCCCTTGAAAAGGAACTTTGTATGGGGGAAAGATGAAAAGAAGGAAGAAAAAAGGAAAAAAGAAATATATACACATTATGGCTAATGTACAGACTGTGTGTGTATGTGTATGTATGTGTGTGTGTGTGTGATCAACACAGTTGATCAAATAATTTGATCAACTTCCATGCTTGTATCTTATAATCTGAGCAATTACTTTGAAAATAGCAATGTAACCATTGTTATTCTCCTACAATCTTGGATTGAAATTTTGCAAAATTGTTTTAGTGGTTTTTTTTCTCGCTGTTTTTTATTCTTACAAATGACTCCACTTTACCACCTCGCACCTTGGTAGGGAAATGGTTCGCAGCTTTACCTCCTCACTGAAGACATTCAGCCAGTCAACGAGCAGCTTGCACACTTCCAGCTCCCTCTCCTACTTAGCCCCTTCTCAACTGGATCAGTTTAGGATGAATTTCACTTCACATCTCCTCACGCCTTTGTTAAACAACTTCGTTGATTTTTCTCATCTGTCACCTTGCTCTAAACCATAATCTCAGTGATTTTTTTGCAAACTCAGTGTTGTTAAGTTACACATGCCTTAAAATTTACCCATTTTTAATATCTCTGCTCTTTACAAACATTAGCATCTTATCCATGTGTACTCCATATGGCGCTGAAAACTTGCCGTCCTGAGAGGGCAGTGGGTCTGCCAGGTTATCAGTGTGGCCAAATGATTGGAGATAAGTCTGCACGATAGGGACGCTGCTGAGCCTTCATTCCTTTGTTGTTCTCCACTACCGAAACTAGGAGCTCCAGGTGTGATGTGTGTCTTTCATTTCCAGCATGTTTTGTCTTCCTACACAGACTATTTCAGTTACTTGATGCATCTTCCTAAGCACCCGTTGCCTATACTCATGTGTGAGAACTGAACTTTCTCACCCCTAATCTCGTGTGATGTCTCTGATGTACTGTGCACTTTCTCTTGTTGATGGTTCCCAGTCTGGATCATGGTTTTCATTTTGTCTGTATTCTGCATGAAATTCTAAGATCACAGGAACCAGAGTGAAATTGGTCTTATACATCATTTCTCTTTTAGTATCTGGGATAGAGTCTGAGGCATATTTGCCTGTCCATCCATCCATGCATCCATCCGTCCATGCATGCATCCATCTATGCATCTGTTTATCCATCTTTAATGAATGATAGAATTATCCACTGCTTTGTTGATGGTATCACTAATCATCCTAAAAAGTCCCTCAGAAATTACGTTCTTTTCTTCCTGTTATATTTTCTGATGAGTTATTTATGAAAGGATACTAACTCTATCTTCCAGCTATTTTCCTTCAATCCAGGTATTATTATTGTAATTTATGCCATCTTCATTGTTTCCTAAAAATATTGTACCAGCATTTGACAATTTTCTTTGTCTCTGTCTTTGTTCTTTCACATTACAAAAACAATCTAAAATGACATTATTGCTGTCCTGTTTTAAACTTTCTGTTCCTATAGCTATTCATTGCATTACATCAGTTGCATAAATCGCCTGCGAAATTATATCGAGAAAGGCAGGCCCCATTTATTTCTTCTTTCTTTTCTTTTTTTTCATTTATTTTTATTTTATTAAAATACAAATGTCAATCAAACAGTTTCAAGACACCTTAACCATACAGAGTCGATGAATTAATACATTGCAAACTGTTTTCATAACGTTTTGGTATTGTACAAGGTGCATACATGAAATTATATTTACAGGTTTTTTTATAACTGAATTATATCAAAGATTCAATAATTATTTACCTAGTGGATGACCATAGCACTAAAAGCCAACATAATATCCTGTCCAACCACCATTAGTGCAGATCTTGCCTCTCATAGAATTATGTAGAAGCACAGCGTTATCTATCCCAACTGTACTGTCTATACACACACATCCTGATTTTTTCTTTCTACAACCCTTCCTTTG
>PVKA01047083.1:0-14526 GCA_004027165.1 Ctenomys sociabilis | reverse complement strand
CACAGTTACTGGAGGGTTCAGTCCATATTCCGCTGGCTCCAAGGCAAATAACAGCAGAAAACACGAGCAAAGGAGGAGGAGCAGCCGCAGTGTCCATCAAGCCTCTCTCTTCTTTGCTGACTGCGAAGACCGGCACTCCATGGCAAAGATCAGAGCTCCTCCAAAGAGGTGTGGCTGGGAACGTCAAGCTCCTCAAGACTGAGACTTCTCCACCGAAGTGGGGCAGGGCTGCAGGAAACCCGGCAGGGGAGCAGGAAGCCTTTCTCCATTCCTGGGCCCTGCCCACCTCCAGGGCTGGGCCCCCACACTGAGAACTGCTGAAGCGGATTCAGACAAGTTGACACAATGTATCAATTAACACACTTCCTCATTTCTTTTACAAGTGTGGCTTTGGTAGAGGGTGGGGACACGTGCCGCTTTCAGCTCTGCCTGAAGGTCAAGGAAGCACGCCATTGTCTGCCCCCATACACAGCTTCTATCCTAAACCCAAACACTCTTGCCACAGGTAGAGACCAACCAAAAATCATTCTGGGGGCAAGAAGTGGTTGCGTCGCTTGCATTCCTGCGCCGGTCCTAAACGCTGCTTGCCCGCTGCAGACCCTTTGCTCTTCTGCGCTCCACATGAAAGGTCGCAGACTGCGCAACATTTCAGGATGTTTGTGCCGCCTGCGAAGGAATGCTTTCCCAAAGGAACAGCGAGCAGAAAAACACTGTAAAGGTCTTATTTTAATACATTTTCATTCTGAATATATTAAAAGTATGTTTTTTATTCTTGCCCTTTACCTGCTATCACTCACTCTCAATGTGAATTAAAAAAAAAAAAAAAAAAAGGTTTCCTTGCCACAGGGCAGGGGACTTTTATTCAGAATACAATCACTAGAAATACACACAGGGGCAGATGTAAATTCTTAGCATAGGTGCTAAACAAAAACTACTCCCAGGCATTTCACAACTGTAAGGATGGAGATCTTCCATGGGCTCCAAGTGTTACTTTTGGTATCCGTGGGAATTAGCCTGAATAATGAATAGCGGAGGCCTTGGTAACAGGCGACTCAGCACGTGACTGAGGGAGGCAGCTTAGCTTCCACATGTAATTTCCTGCTTAGAAATTACAAGCAGAAAATATGAATTGGCTTGAAATATCTGAAGTTACCAAAGACTTCCTGGAAGATTAAAATATTTCAATCTAAATCCAATACTGAGATGGAGATTTGCAGAGGGCACACAAAAATGCATTGATGTCTGAAACTAATTTTATGTCTGAGCCCCTGTTGATGTCGGGGGGCCCTTCAAGAAGATAGATAGCATGTGACCTTTCTCAAAGGTAGGAGCCAGGCTGAAAGAATGGGATCAAGGACTGTGACTTCACAGGCACTTCCTGCTCAATCAGAGGGGCGACATCTCAGGCCATGAGATTCTGTTAGTTTCCAAGAATAGAAAACATTTATAGATCCATCCACATAAGGCTCAGGGAAGTAGGTCTAGGATGATATTCGGAAGCCCTCACCTAGCCCAGCTTTGTGTTAACATATCCAGTTCGAGGAGCAAAAGGCAGAAAGGGAGCTGGAATGCGAACAATTTGGGGGCGAACTAAGTGGGACAGGTGTTTATCGTTGCCATCGGACTAGTAGGATGGACTAACGCAGAGACAAACTCTTTGGTTCAGGTTTGGAGAATGGCAGGGGTTCAAGGCTCTCTGAAGAGCATTTAAGGGTTGGGAGTTACACAATCTCCATTTGCTCTCAAATGAGTATGCAGACACAGGCTCCTGTATGAATCCTACCTGAGGCAGCTCCCAACATTGCCCCCAAGATAAATTAACACCAGAGAAGGAACAGAATTCAAAGTGACACTGGAAATCACAAAGAAATACAATGGTGTTAACTGCTTTCCTACTTATGATAAGTCTGGCCTATGAATAACACAACTGACTTTTCAGAAAGGAAGTTGTGATAGATTATGAGTAACATAAAATTTACTCATAAAATTTTAGTCACTTAAAAATTAAGCCACTTGAAAAAAGTTAGTAATAAAGGCATTATTCAGTGATATGCAATGCATTCAAGTTTTGTGCACCTATCACTCTTATCTGCTTCCAGAAGTCACCTCCACTTCCTCTTTAATCTAAAAGTGATAAATGTGCAAATAGTGTTTCTCTCCTCTGAATGGGAGGCTCTCTGCAGCCCTGCAACGCCTTCTACTGGGGCCTGCCTGCTGAGAACAAGTAGTAACCATCAGGACTACGTAGTTGTCCCGCACAGGTTTCACAACCTGTGTGGGGCCTCGGCTGTACTTTTCTTCTGCCAAGATTGTTCCAGGAACACGGCCTCCTTGGCATGGGCTACTTGTTCTGTGTCACGAAGAGTGCTCAGGGAATTTTAATGGTACCATAAACTAGATGATGGGAAAATGAATAGACCCCGTCTGCTGTCTCCTGCAGGGGTTAACGACAATGGACACAAGAAAAACAAATTGCATTTAGGTTGAAAAATGATTCCTTCCACTTGGTCACCTGGCAGGATTGAGCTTTCCCAATGGTTTTGTTTATTTAGGAGGCAGCAGTAAATCTCTGGATTTAGAATGGACTGTAAATTAGAATGAGAGAGGCAAGCACTGCACTGTGATTCTTGGCCTTGGATCATCTCTCCCGTGTTCACATTTTTAATGCCAGCCTCTGCCTCTGGAATGAGGTGAGCTATGGGCAGTTAGTCTTTTCTAACTGTTCAGGTCTCCTTGTAGAATGCAAGATCACCTTGTATCGGTTTCAGCTGCAGTGGTGGCTCAGTGATGGAGTCCTGTAGGGCATTCAAGGTCTTGGGCCACCCCGACACACACACACACGTGCACGCACGCACACACACGCACACACACACACACACGAAACGTAAACAGTGCCACATGGCAGCCCATCACCATCAGGTTCTCCAAAATACCTGCTGTCTCCACTAGATACCCAAAATGATGGTAACTCTCTTGTCTGTTCTTCGTTGGGAACTTCACTGCTGTGATTATGTAAATGATATATTATTTCATTCATTTCTAGGAGATAAAGAAGTGAGTAAATATATGAAAAAATGATCCACATCGCTAGCCATCAGTGAAATGCAAATTAAAACAACACTGAGACACCATCTCACTCCAGAAAGAACGGCTACCATAAGGAAATCAATCACCAACAAATGTTGGAGAGGATGTGGGGAAAAGGGAACACTTCTCCACTGCTGGTGGGAATGTAGACTGGTACAACCATTGTGGAGGTCAGTGTGGAGACTTCAAAAAGAGTAGGACTGGAAATCCCATTCAAGCTGGCTACCACCCTACTGGGAATTTTCCCAGAGGAACTGAAAACATTATATCATAGTGATATGTGTGTACCTATGTTTATAGCAGCACAATTTGTGATAGAAAAATCTTGGAAACAACAAAGATGTTGGTCATATGAGGAATGGTTAAAAAAGATGTGGTATTTTTATACAATGGAATATTACTCAGCCATAAAAAATGATAAACTTGAAGCATTTATATTGAAGTGGATGCCACTTGAACATATACTCATCAGTGAAATAAGTCAGACACACATGTGCAAATATTGCATAATCTCCCTAGTATAAGAAATCAAAAGAATAAATACAAATAGAAAGGTATAACAACAACTAAAAAAGAATTTAGTCAGATTGTTAGGGTAAACTGAACTGCTTATGTTGCAGGGTAATAATCAGATTCTCTTCTAGAGGGTTAACAACCTAAGTTGGCAGATCAAAAATTGGAGAAACAGAAGGGCTGCAAGGTCAGCCAACATTTTGGCCCTAGCCTTTCAAGGTCAGTGAAGACTCAGGACACAGGAGAACCTGTACTGTAACATCATGGAACTCAGTTGTGCCCCAAATTTTCTGATCAAGGAGATTATGGAGCCACAGAGGAATGTGATCAATTATCTATAGTGTGCCTATGGAGAGAAAACTTTCTCTCAGGCTTTCATAGAGAGCAAACTGGTCAAGCAATGGCCGTCACTCATCCACATGGATGACACTGACAAAGGATCTACAAAGTGAGGTACAGGGTTACAGGATAAACCCTGAGGAGACTTGACTGACTTCATCAGATACAAAAGTTACATTTTTTGTTATATAGGTCTTGCTTTCTCTCGGTCTTAACCATCCAGCAGAAAAGTATAAAAATGAGGAATATAAAATAAGGCCATAATAATAAGCTGAGCTGTAAATGGCTCTAGTCAACAACTTCTTCAGATGACCCATTATTATTGTGGACTGCTGGACTGTGTTGGATTGTTTCACTGAATTCAAGCACCTACAATAATTGAATGACAATAGACTACCCATCTTTGACAGGACTCAACAAAAGGAAAGGGGATACAAAGGAAGAACCATTCTGTGTTTGTATAAACAATATGTTAGGATAAATATGCAGTACTTTTGTGTAATTCTGAGAAGAAAAATTTGCACTAATAGTGCTTGGACAGGATATCCTGTCTGCTTCTTATACTATGGATAACCACTAGGAAGATAACAATGTAAAAAATATTAATTTTTAAAACTGTACTATTATTCAGCTGTTTAAAAAAAAAGGTATACAGCTACATTCTCTTAGATGATTGATTAGAGGCATCTGCTGTAATAGTGTTTGTAGATAGAGTATCATGTATGCACCTTGTGCAACAAAAAGCCACTACAAAAGCAATGTGCAATGTATTAATTATTGAATCTGTCCTACTAATTTGACTTGAAATTCTCATTGCTACTTGTTCTTCAATAAAATAAAATAATAATAATTAAAATAAAAATGACAAAACATATTAAAAAACGAAGTATGTCATTAACGGCCTTGGATAGAGGAGGGCATAGGGCAGTCAGAAGCTATGGGAGACTAGAACTAAGGGTCCTTTTTGAGATTTGGCAACAACCTATATAGTTTCCTGTGGCTGTTGTAGCAAACTGCCACAAAATTTTCAGCTGCAAATAACATATATTTATTCCTTTATAATTCAGGAGATCAGAAGTCCAAAATGAGTTTCGTTAAGCCAAAGTTAAGATGCCTCTAGGTGCACATTTATGTCCTTGTCTTTTCTTTCTCCTAGAGCTCCATTCCCTGAATTTCTTCACTCTTCTGAGCACGCACTATTTTTCTAAGGGTAGCAGTAAATCAGGGCCAGGACTAGGAGGAAAAGGGAGGGACTGATGTGTGCTGAATGACAGGGATCAAGTCTGGAGAGCTGGCATCTGGCTGGCCCTCAGGAACATGAGGGACCTGAGACCATGGCCAGACTCCAGTCTGAGCGGCAGAGAAGGGTGAGGCTGGCCCACACCTGGCCCACCTGCACCTGCTTTGGAGAAGACCATGTGTTTTCCTTCAGCAGTGTTTATCCTTTCAGGCAAGCCCACTGCTAGTACTTGACTTTTATGCTGTGTGACTTGTGACTTCCGGTGGCTGGCTGAAAATCTTATTACAGAACCAGGACCTGGTTCAGGCTGCCGGGCTGAATTTCCACTTCAAAGGCTGCTCTGTTTCTGCATTCACAGAGCCCTGCCTTGCAGCGGCTCTAATGAGCTGTGGCAGTGCTTTTGCTCTGGCTTGTGGCCTAGTGATGGATGCTCTGGGAGACTGAATCAGATCCCCTGGGGAGTTCTGTGGCAGCTCCATCTAGAAGGAGAAGAGAAAGGAATGCTGGCGGGCATCTGGCTGGGCCCACCCCAAAGGCCCTCCCTGCTGTCAGATGAAGGCCACCCTTGCTGTGGCCTCTTGGCCTCCAGACCAGGCTGGATCCTCCTCACATCGTGCTGCAGAGGGGCAGGCTGGAGGCCAAACGTGCCTTTGGAAGAAGACATAGCAGGGAGTGAGGGCAAAAGGTGGGAGACCTGTATACACAAAGAATGCCCATTTCTGATTTGAGAGGAAAACTCCTTTGCAAAAAAAGTGCTATACTGGAAAACAAGGCCAGAACCTTCTGTAGCTATGAACTGTGTGCAAGTATCCTAACAAGGTCCTTCTCTGATCCTTCCACTGTTGGACTTGATTTTCTAAATTCCCTGTTGGACTTGATTTTCTGAGTTCCCTTCCAAGTCCAATGTTCTGGCCTCTGAATATAGGTCCTTTGAAGATTAAAAGATAAAATGTATGGCCTATTTTCAAAGTGTGCTTTGGTTTGTTGGAGTATGGTAGGCTGGGAAATGGCCCACCATGATCTCTGGAATACATACACAGGGTCTTGCTTAGAAAAGAGGTCTTTTGCAGCTGTAAGGATCTTGAGATGGGAAAAGTTTCTCAGGTCATCAGGTAGGCCCTGAATGCTATTCTAAGTGCTCTTAAGTGTCTTTGTGAAAATTTCACAGAGAGGGAGTAAAGACAGAGCAGAAAGGATTCTAAAATATTGGCCTTGAAGATTCATGCAATACAGCCACAAGCCAAGCAACTGCTGCAGCCACCAGAAGCTAGAAAAGGTGTAAAATGAATTTTGCCCTAGGCCCTCAGGAGAAAGTATGGTCTTGGCAAAACCTTAATTTCAGCCCAGTGATACTGATTGCTGACTTCTGACCTCTACTGCTGTGAAAACACATTTCTGCTGTTTTAAAGCATCAGATTTATAATAATTGTATGCAAAAGTCACAGGAGGTAACACAAGGGCAGATCTCCTGGGTCCCGTGCATCCCAGGAAGCACTCAGGGTGCTGTTGCAGGTCCTCTCACGTTTTGGTAACCTGGCCCTAGGAGGAGTGTTCCTGAGAAAGTGTCCCACCCCAGGACTCTGCAGGGCAAAAAGCAGAGAAAAGACTCTGAAGACCTGTGTGGCTTCCAGCACATCGCCGCATTAATCTGAACAGCGACTTTCCAATGCAGTGAGAACAGGGAACAAATTTCATTGCTCCTTGTCTCTGGAGAGCTAGAATTGTGCTGAGTACACCACAGTAAGCACCCAATGTATATTGCATGAAAAATTGGGAAGTTAATAGTATACTTTTCTGCTTATCTCATAGAATTTACCTTTCTGGGGCCCAAAGTACAATTCTGTAAGTATTTGGGGAGTTGTAATGTAATAATCAAAAGTTAGGTATTATAACCCAGATATATGCTTCTCTGAACTATGTTACTTGGACTAAGTAAGCTACAACTGGGATCTGGCTGAACGGAAGCCAAATTTCCTATACACATCCAGAGAGGAATGAAATTGTTTAAGGAGATGAAGCAGAACTGGGACCTAGAGGCAATTCTATGAATGCAAGGAGTACCTTTCTAAAAGGAGCTGAGTATTTGTGCATTGTGTGTTTAAATCTACTGAACTGGGCTAGGGAGATAGCTGGGTGGTCTAAGCTCCTGCCCAGGAAGCACAGGGACCTAGGTTTGATTACCAGTACTGCATTCTGTGCCAGTACCACATGGCATGACGGCTCCATGCCCAGCCAGCCACTGAAACAAGGCGTGTGGCACATGCCTCTAATCCCAGCGCTGGGGAGACTGGGACAGGAGAATCACTATGACTCAGAGCTGCATAGCAAGATCTTGTACCATATAAATAAATTAATAAAAGATTAAAAAATAAAAATTAAATCTATTGAATTGCTCTACTGTGTACAATTGTGGGAAACAGGATGATGAGAAAATAAAGAATTGTGTTTAGGGATCCTACCTTGGGGAGATATAGGTGTGTGTGACATCACTGTATCTGGTCTTTGTCCCAGTTCCTGGCATCAGAACTTTGTTGTGGAATCTCCTGAGTGATGGGAGTGCCTTCTGTTGTTTGTAGTGAGACTCTCTGGCTATCTCTGAGTGTATGCTAATGAGGTTGAGTCAGAGTAGAAGAAACAGAGATAGGTAGAAATAAGATAAGGAAACAATAAGATAAGGAGACAATTTTTGTCTCCTTTATTACCTAAAACCTTGGTCAGATTTCTGCTCTGTTCTGCATGTATATATGTTAATCACTTAGGAAGAGTCAGCAAAAGAAGGCTTATTATTACTACACTTACCTAGCCTTTTTCAACCCCCTGAGATTAAGGACACTGAGATAAGATGGGGAGGGGCGTGTGGGGAGAAGGACACAGGAAGGCTCAGCTGACAATTTTAACATCATTCAGTTTCACAGCCCTTGGAGGAATGAAGTCTCCCCACCTGTGTTCACCTGGATTCTGGGGAAAATAGTCTTACAATCCACACCATGACAAGGTCACCCTTTCTCCACACAGGAGTAATTAGCCCAGTGAGGACCAATGCTGCTTCCCTCCAAAGGAGGACGGTCACCTCACTGAGGGACTCAACTGCTCATCAACCGTATGGATAACTCTGGAGCTACATCACCAGGACCAAGATCATGACGGATTGGACCATGGCTCAGCCCAGCTCGCCTTAAAAGTTGGCCTTGTTCCTCTGTGAGTGGGCCGGTCTAAACCCTTTAAAGTCTTCTGTTCTCCCTTATTACTCCAAATCTGCCTAATATACCTGACTATGACTCACATGGACATATCCTGAAATTCCTTATCTGTGATACTAAGTCACAAACCTACTTCCTTCTCTATGGGAGAAGCAAGTGGAGGTTCATGTTTTCCCTTTAGGTGTCCTTATCAGACTCTATCCAGTGATAGGATAACTTAGATAGACTCAAGAGAGGGCCTAGCTGTCCTAGAGAGACCCAATATATGGTCAGGGCATTGGAACATTCAGCCTCACCTCCCAACCTCCAAGGAGGGGAGGAGGCTTGGAGATGAAGTTAAATTATATGGCCAATTATTTAATCAATTCATCTCAGAATGCAACGCCATATAAAAGCTCTGGACATTTAGGGTCAGGGGATCTTCCCAGCAGGTGAGTATATGAATATGTCAGAATGGAGGGTGGTGCTCCACCTCCACAGACACTTAATCTCGTGCCCCAGAGACCTTCCACACCTTGATAGATATCTTTTCATCTGACTGTTCATTTGTAGCCCTTATAAGAAAATAGTAACAGGAAGTAAAGTGCTTCCCCAAGTTCTATGAGTCATTTTATGATCACTCAGGATGGGGTTGTGGGAAACTCCAATTTGTAGACAAATCAGGCAGTGATATGGGACCATTCAGGATCTCACTTGCAGCTGGTATGTGAGGTAAGGGCAGTCTTGGAGACTTTGCCCTTCCGCTTGTGGCATCTGATACTAATTCTTGCAGTATCAGAATTGACTTGAGTTGTAGGATATCCAGTTGGAGTTGGAGGATTGGTACTGGAACTCAGGGACGCATTCAGTTCCTTAGGCTTTTTCACTTGAAAGTCAATAGGAGAAGAAATAGCCATTTATTCTAACTGACCAGCCAAGAAGGAACACAGTAATGCAGACAAAGCACAGAAGCCAGCTGCATGAGTTCTAGCATCACTTCTGCTTTAAACCCTGCGGCACTTTCTTCCCTGGGCCATTACAGCTCATCTACACATCAGGACCACCTGAGAAGTTTGAGAACATTAATTTTTCCTATTCTCATCCTTCATAACCAAAATCTTTGATAGCAGTCTCAGAAATTAGTATTTTTAAAAAGCTGCCCCAAGTGGTTTTGAAGCAAATAGTTGACTGCTTTGTCTTCACAGTATCTGTGACATGAGCGGTTTAGCCCTCACGGTAAACCTACTAAATCAGACATTCTATTAGAGAGATCTGGGATCCAATTCCTTTAGCAAGTACGCCAGGTGATTCTTACTGACACAAACGTTTATGGAGCAAGGCAAAGAGCAATAGTTCCAAGACTGCACTGCTGAGACCAAAATCACCACCAGCAGCAGCAGCACCTTGGAACATCTCTGTCACAGACCTGCTCAGTCAGAAACTCCAAGGAGGATCCATGGATTCAAGATTTAACTAGCTCTGCAGGTACTCAGATGCACTGCAACTTAAAAATTATTGGACTGAAAAACCTTGAAAGATTCAGACAGAATTAACTTCAATTTCGGTCTAAATCATGCATGGAATATTTTATTTTATATGTTCTGTGGGTTCCATTAAACAGTTTTTCCTGGCAGTCACATAGCAAAGTGTCCTGGAGGCTCTGATGTGGTGTACGTTGACCTCCCGACCAATCCCAAGACCTTTCTCTCCATCAAGACTTACAGAAAGACTCACTCACTCATATAGAAGTCAGCACACAATGCAGTCCTGTTCACTATGAACTGCAAGGGAACCAGGTTGCCAGAAGTATGATAGCCACTCTATTGAGGGGACCTATTCTCTGAAGAAGCTGCTCAGGCACTACCTTCTCTCATTGACAGGTGAGAGTATTTGCAGGCTTGTTGGATATGCGTAGAACAAGCTATTCAAAGTTCAGAGTCATGTTATTGGGAGGGGTTGCAAGTTCATCCCATCTTGATTTCATTTTACCAATTAATAATCAGAGGGGACTAGAGGTTGTTAGTGACTTTTCCATGGTAACAGACAGTATCATAGTCCACGAAGATGCTAGAATCAGCCTGTCGGAATCATTTTTGCTGTGTCATACTACTTCAGGTGTTCTTAGCAACAAGCAGGTGCCTGGTCTTCTAAATCCTAAGATGTAGGCTGCCCTGAAGGAGTTTAAGCTTCCAGGACCAGAGGACATGATTCAGTGAGGCAAATAGGAGGAAGAAAGGAGAAAAGCTTTGCAGATAGAGTTAGTGCTACATTAATAACACTCCCTGCTGCAGAGTCTCCTCTAAGTGAAAGATGCTTCTTTTCTTCAACCATGAATAAGTACAGCATAAGAGTTTCAGTTTTTCCAATGAGGAAGCAATGCACAAAGAGACTGAGAGTACTGGTCAAGTCCAAACAGCAGGACATGTACAGCCATATTGAAATCCTCAACGCTGACTCCCCTACTCCCATAGACCCATACTGCTTCCTGATAGGTTCCTTATGAAGTGGTGGTATGATTTTTCTCCACCTCTAAATCGATGAATTTTTAGCCTTGACTGCAGTTTAAAATTATGCCAATCTTTAAAAAATACTTATTGCTGCTGTCCTTCTACATAATCACTATTAAAATAGGACCTCTGGGAGTAGGATCGGGTTACTGGATTATTTTTTTTTTTAGAGCTCTTCAGGTAATGCAAATGTGCAGAAAGGGATAGGAGCCACTTTTTTCTAAAGTGTTCAATTTCCCTCAAAAATACATTAGCTAACCAGGAATAGACTCTTCTTTAAGCTGCTGGTGCTAATTTCATTAATTAAAAATTTCAACCCAATGATTAGAATTACATTTAGAAGTTGGATGAGAAGGGAAATGGGGAAAAGATGAGAGAGCTAAGTTTTGTTAAGTAGTTTATTTGTGGAAATGCCTGTAAGACTGTTATTGGATATAAAAAATAACAGCTCAAGAAGCAGCCCTCCCACCCTGCCAACCCTAGAGTTCCCTGGAGCACAGTCTTATCACAGTGTGTGAAAATGCAGGTGTGTTTTAAAATAATTAAAACAAATTGGAAGTTAATTATTCTGAACATTATTTTACCCAGAGAAAAATTCTCTTTAAACTTATGATTTCTATTTAAAGCATTTTGTGTCACATTCCTAGGTTTAAACATAGAACACAATCTCATAGTAAGTCCTTGGGTCCTATCCAAACCTTTTAAAGTAATAATTCATTAAGGTCAAAAATAGGCCTTTAACAGAGGGCTACCTAAATCAATAACCTTTCCTCTTTAATTACAGCTTTCTAGCATCAGACATGCTCCTAGAAATTCTAGCCCTCTTGGCTTGATTCTCTAAATGATTTTTTAACAGAGTTTGGGAGTAACCAGGCCTCTACCTGAGAGTGAGAAGACTCAGGCAATGAGGAGTCCCAGAAAGCCACAAAGCCACCACCCTGTGTATGTCAGAGCCACCCTGCCCCCATGGTCTTCTCATTGCCAACATAGTGATGGGAAAACAAAAGTAAGCACTAAGAACATCGTAGAAAATTGCCATCTGCTATGAAGCTATTTCAAACTGAACCAAAAAGGGACTTATAAATATACACATGATATGCGTTGTGTTTAAGTGTCCCATCAAAGCCTCAGGCAGTCATAGGCATGGCTTATTTAGAGGTGGTTGGATCTAGAGTCTGCAATTGATTCATGGTGCAGTGGTAGAATTAAGGGTGCTGGTATTAAGGGTGAATGGTTACTAAATCAATTCGCTGATTGGTTTGGTACCTGCCCTAGTTCCTGTAGCTTAGATAGGATATGAAAGAGACAAAAGATGTTTAGGCCCCTTGCTTGCTTTGCTACTTTCTGCCCACCATGAACTGTTTCTCCCTATGCCAACCTGCCTTGAAGCCAGCCAAATATAGACTGAAACCCTTATGAATTGTGAAAATAAATCCTCCCTCCTGTAACTTTGGGTTTGAATATTTTGTCTCAGCAATGATAATAGTAACTAACACGACATATCTGTATGTTTCTTCATGAATATTTTCATGGGGAAGGCCATCTCTGTGACTTGAACCCTGTACCTTGCAAACCCAAATTTAATAAGAGGTGTATCACTAAGCCACAACCCCAAGCTTTTGTTAAATTTTTTTAGAGGCAAGATTTTATTAAGTTTCCCAGGTTGGTCTCAAGCTTGCAATCTCTCTGTCTCAGCCTATCAAGTAACTGGGATATCAACTTCTTAATTAAAAAACTTATTTGTTACAGGGTCTCACTACCAGTTCAGGCTCGCAGTGATCCCCTGTCTCAGCCTCTCCAGCACTGGGATTACAACAGTGCACCACCATGCCTGGTTTCAGGGCTGGCACAGCATACTGGGGTCCCAGGGTCAGCACAGCACAGGTTCTTGCTATTGCCAGATAGGTGCTTAAACCACTGAGATATCTCCCCAGCCATAATTTTTTAAAGTTTTGTTTTATTTAATTAAATGGCATTTAGTCTAGAAATGTGAGATACATATATATATATATATATATATATATATATATATATATACGCACATTTCTGGAATATTTGTAAATGAGCTGGTTCAAAAAATGCTACAATTCAGAGAAAAGTGTGCTAAAAGAAAATCTTTGGAAAATATGTAAGGTACTTGAATTCATAGCCTGAAGGAAATTGGCTTTGGGATACTCAGCTATAATTGTCTTCCATAGAGTATACAAAGATTATTCTGTGGAGAATGGTTACCAGTTATTTTGCATGTTCACTGAAAAAGAACAAAGGAAGCCTAGCCTATCTTTGCCAGGGGGGATTTAAGAGATCTGCATAAGGAGAACTTTCTCCACAAAGACAGGTGAAATAGCAAGAACTCACTCCTTTGAAGCTTCAAGAAAAAAGACAACATAACCCCTTATATTGACTGACATTGATTCTTCTAGAGGGCAAAGAATGAAAGGAGACCTTTTAACTTTGCAATGACAGAAATACACATAGCTCTTTTCTAAATAGGAAGACGTTTGGCTCAGACGAATGAGAGTCCGAGGGGTACACTGCAAGCAGAGCTGGGTTTGAGTGTCAAACAACAGAGCTGGGGGAGCCTTGTTTCTTTCCTGGCTCACCCTGTTTGGCTTCATCTTTCACTGTGTTGGCAAGATGGCTCTCGGCAGCTTCAAGCCTAAAAAGTCCTCAGCTTGGCTGTGCTCTCCCCCAGGATCTATAACAGCAGCAAAAAGGGCTCTGATTAGCCTTGAATCTGCCCCTGGCCCACTCAAGAGTCCCAGATAAATCTACCATTAAGTCTGGATTGTGTGACTGCCCCTCAGCACAGGCAGTGAGAAGCCTCCTTTGGCAAAACCTGCATATTATATGGAGTGTAAGACAGAAAGCTCTAAAGGAAAGAGGGAGGGGAGTGGGAAAAGCAGAGGGTCTCCTGAGTTCCTCATGTTCTTCGTCAACAAAAACTTCAACGGAATGGATTCACAAACTAATATATTTTATGACTTGTGTCTAAATTTGATTTAAAGAGAAACAGACAAGAATCTCCCAAGTTTGGAAAAACTCAGACTTGTTAAGAGTGCACAACATCCACAACTCATGGGAAGCATTTGCCTTGAAATCAAGATCCCTTAAACAGAATGCAGGTAATTCATTCATATCTGCGTGACCAAGGAATCTTGTCTATTGACTTTTCTCAAACAGAGCAAGTATTCCCCACAAATAACAGTCCCTGTCAATTTTAACACTTTACTATCAATAACCATTATAGGAAACTGCCAAAACTCCAGTAATGTACCACTTCACACCCATTTGGAAGGTCTACTCCCAAAACTCCAGAAAAGAATGAGTGTTGGCCAAGATGTACAGAAACTGAACCCTCCTGCCCTATTGATGATAAGTAAGGAGGACAATGCCACTGCACAAAACCATATGGTAGGTCCTTAAAAAGTAAAAATAGAATTGTTTTGTGATACAGCAACACTACTGTGAATAGACCTCAAACAATTGAGAACAGAATCTCAAAGAGATTTTTGTATATCAATGCTTATAGCAGCATTGGTCACTATGGCTCAAATACGGAAGCAAACTAATAAATAGTCCATATAATTCAGCCTTGAAACAGTAATTCTTTTTTTAAAATTAATTTTGTTGGTACACTTTTTATTGCATAATGATCACA
>PVKA01047082.1:0-14549 GCA_004027165.1 Ctenomys sociabilis | reverse complement strand
GTCACTTGACTTTTTTTTTTTTTGTGCATGTGCTAAATGTTTTATTTAATAATATACATTGCTAAGGCTCAATCAGAGAATTTAAAAACACGAATAAAAACACCACAGCTGAAAACACAGTGTCTTACACATAAAATCAAGGACAGTAGAAGACTAAAGAAGTGAAAAAAAGGGGCTGGGGAGATGGCTCAGTGGAATAAGCGCTTCCCTGGCAGGCGCAAGGACCTGAGTTCAATCCCCAGTTCCACAAAAAAAAAATAAAAAAATAAATAAAAAATAAAAATAAAGAAGTGAAGACATGAGAAACGGCTGGTCAGCTGAGGTCAGGGCTCTTGGCTAGTCACTTGCTTTGAGTAGGTTTCTTGCAGGTACTTCTTAGATGCTGTGGGATTTTTCCAGAATTCCGCAGCATGTGTGTTCAAAGGACTATCGATGTTGGGTTCTCCTAGCAGGTTCTGGATGGATAGTAGGATGGTCCTGACATCATATAAGGCAGACCACTTGTCTTTGAGGATGTCCAGGCAGATGTTACCCTGGGTGTCCACATTGGGGTGGTAGCAGGGAGTGAGGAACTTCACTGTGGAAGCATTGTAAGGGTAGCCACTGGGAAACTCCAGGGAGAGCTTATACCTCAGGTCTTCATATACTGTGCCAGCTGCACCATGGATGGTCCCTACCCATTTGAAAAGATTGTCTGACTCAGGGAAGGCAAAAATTCCTTTGTCACCAGACATCATGAGGGCCATCAGCTCCTGCTGTAACCTCTTGCCCACAGGGCCCCAGGCTGCGCCACCGCTGGGCTCCACTCCTTTATAGGCAGCAGTAACGCTAGCAGCGGCAGGGTCACGGTTTTGGGAGGCCATGAGGACAATGCCGGCAAGAACACCAACAACACGAACAGCCCCAAAAGCGCCTTGACCTCTCTTTAGTTACCTCAAGCTTAGTGTTTTAGGTAGTTTATAGACACTAACGCTGGCCCTGCCCACGCTGAAGCCTGACATTAGGTTTCCAGCTCAATCCACCATTGTGAGGTCCTCGTAGCTGACTCTTGTCTTGCCCATAGGAAATAAAGCAGTCTTGTCCTCCTACAAAATGGATTTTAACTATTTGTCTAAAAAGCAAACATGACACTGGTAAAAGATCTACAAAGTGTGGTATGGGGTTACAAGATAAATCCTGAGGGTATGTGGCTGACTTTATCGGATACAAAAGATATTTCTTATTATACAGGTTTCGCTTTATCTTGGTCTTAACCATCCAGCAGAAAAGTATAAAAATGAGGTATATAAAGTAAAGCCATATTAACATGCTGAGCTGTATAAGGCTCAAGTCAACAACTTCTGCGGATAACACACTACTATTGTGGACTGCTGGACTGTGTTGGAATGTTTTGCTGAATTCATGTACCTACAGTATTTAGATGCCAGTGGACTAACCAACTCTGACAGGACTAAACAAAAAAAGGGGATACAAAGGAAGGGCCATTTTGTATTTCTATATACAGAATAGTTAGGATAGATATACAGCTACTCTCGCTTAATTCAATTAGTACAAAGATTTGCACTAATTGTGTTTGGGCAGGATATCCTGTTTGCTTCTTGTACTATGGATAACCACTAGGAAGATAACAATGTACAATGTATTAATTATTGAAACTGTCCTATTAATCAGTTTTGAAACTGTCTCATTGCTATTTGTTTCTCAATAAAACTAAATTAAATTAAAATTTAAAATAAATAAAAAGCAAACAAATAAAAAGTTGTACATACCACTCCAATTTTTAGCCATCTTGAACATGTTTGCAGCTCTAGTATACATTTCACATGCCTCTTCTATTCTTGTGTTTCCTCTAAGAAAAAATCCAAACATAAGGTTACATTTTATCACACTGACCATCCAAGTCCCTCATCTAAGCACCCTCCGTAGCAGACACATCCTGAGCACCAAGAGCCATGAGTCCCACAGGTGTTGCAGGGTCCTGGTAGCTCTTCAGAGCAGATGCCAGGATCCCCGTGCACCAGATGTGGAGACTGAGGCACATGGGGAAAGGCTCCAACCAGGCCCCCTGCAGACACTGCTGACAGGAGACTCCAGACTTGCCTGGCCAAATTCATAGCACCCATTGAAGAGTATGATGAAAACTCAAAGTTTTACATTGGTCTGGTAATGAGCAGCTTTTTAAAGTAAAATTTAACTTATACCTGATTACACCACAATTACTTTCAATCTGGAAGCCCACTATCTATTTATTTTATTTTATTTCACTTTATTTTATTTTTTTTTTGGCTTGTTTGGGCTGCCTTAAGGGCAGGTCCTGTGCAGCATGTGGAAGTGGGATCAAACCGCAGTCCCCTGTGCCTGACTGACTTTGCCCAGTCATGTGCTATAATCAACTCAGATAACCAGCAAGCCCCCACTATCCCTTTTAGCTAGCCAAATTTCAGTTCTTTTTCTCCAGGGATATTTTATTAGTGCCTATTAATTTTACAAAATACTGATTTCAACATGATATTTTAATCTATACACGTAACAGTTTGATCACATCTATTCCCTCTATTATCCTCGCTTACATCCTAGAAGAATATTTTTCAAAGGAGATTAAACTCTGAAAGCTAAAGATGGTTTTACCCTACAATTTTTCAGAGTTTACTACTGCTTATGCAGACTTAAAAACCTGAGCCACAGCATGAAGAGGCAACAACCCGCTCTATGAGGTACACCCTGCCAGCCTGGGAAGGGCGCCATCCTCCCAGCCCACAGGGGTTGGGTCCAGCCCTCTTGGAATAGAAAGGCATTCTGTGACATCCGGGAACATGGTCCTCCAGTGCTGTGTGAATGAGCTCTGGAAAGCTGGGCACCAGTCAGCTGACCCCACCGGAGTGGGGGATGCTTCAGCTGCTCAGATGATACTTCTTACTTACGTAACAGTCACACACTCATCATGTGTAATTCCCCAGAGTCCTAATTCAGCGCTGCTTTTACCAAACTAAGGCTCATTTATGAAAGACATTTCATCCATCTTGTCTAACTACATTACAAATAAAAATAACCACAGGAAAACTGAGGCCCCGTGGACTGTGCTCAGTCAGAGTGTAAGAACTCAGGGACAGGAGCACCCACTTGCAGACTGGACATGATATGAACACTCACAGCTTGAACCCACATGCTAGGCATGTAGGAACCTCCAGCCCCAGCCCGAGGTATGTAGCTCCATGTGGGCACATGTCCCAGAGGAGGCCAGGCTGGGCATCCAGGAGGCCCAAGAGTGACTCGGACCTTATACACTATCTACCTACAGCTTGACTTGACTAGTTCTTAACTTTCTCAGGCCTGCATTTTTGCATACATAAACTAAGGGTAGCAACATTTCTACCTCTGGATTATCACTAACAGGAATAAAAAAAAAATCATTCTATAGTTGCCATGGCAAAGCTGACCCACAGGAGGTCCTCAACCCAGATGGTTACTGTAACAACCCATGTACTGAAGGAATACATGTACATCATGTAACATACAAGTAACTTCAAGAACCCTACAACTTGGGATAAAGGTAACTCATTTTAAAAACAAGCAAAGGTTTAAATAGACTTTTTCCAATGATATACAGTGCCTATTAAGCAAACACAAGCTCCTCAACATCAGCCAACGGGACATGCAAATCAAAATGACATGTATGACACATCTGGATGGCTAAGACATGCTGTGGAACAATGTGGAGAAACTGGGACTCTCAGAAATTACTCCTGGAGGAATATAAATTGGCGTAGCTGCCAATCTGCAAAATGGCTTTATAGCTGCTCAAAGGTTAAACAGGTGCCATATGCTCCTGAAGTTCTATCTAAGAGAAATGGAAACATGTCCGTACAAATACTATATATAAATGCTCACTGCAGTGCTCTTCCTAACAGCCACTGAATAGAAACAACCCAATGTATATCAACTGATGAACAGATAAATAAAATGTATTCACATACAACAGAGTATAATCAGCCAATGAAAAGGAGTGACATTCCAAAATGCCCCACCAGAAGGCCGAGCCCTGAAAGTACCACATGAAATGAAAGATGCCAGTCACATTACCATTCCAGGTATACAAAGCTCTTAGGATAGGCCAATCTGGAGGTTCAGACTGCTGCTCCCCCCAGTGCTGTCTCTTCCCAAACTCATGCTGAAAATCAGTCCCCCATGCTACTGGGAGAAGTGGGGCCTCATAAAAATGTGTGGGTCACCATCAATGGGTTAATGCTACTACAGAAAGTTTATGGAGTGGCTTCTGAAAGTCCTCTGCTCTGAGGACACAATCTTCCCACCTCTACTCTGACTTCACCAGGGCTTCGCCCCTGCACTCTCGTCTCCAGAATTGTGAGACGCTCCTGCTCTGTGTTAGCTGTATGACCTCAGGTGTTCTGTGGAAAACCAAACAAGTCACCAGTTCTGGGAACATGTGGAAAGTGGGGTAAGGGAGTGAGAGCGAAGGGGGTGCACCATTTTTCTGGGGGGGTGAAGACACACATTCTAAAATTGGTTGCATAGGGCTGGGGATATAGCTCAGTGGCAAGAGCACCTGCCTGGCAAGTGCAAGGTCCCAAGTTCAATCCCCTGATCCCCGGTACCACAAAAAAAAAAACAAATACACAAAACAGAATAAAATAAAATTGGTTGCACAGATATGGATATACAAAAGAATCACTGAATGTTATACATTAGATGGATAAACTACAGAACAGCTGTATTTCAACAAAGCTGCTACTCTACCCCCAACTGAAAAACCTTCCTAAGTGACATCACAAAGTGAATAAAAGGGACAAAACCCAAAAAAGAAGTGTTCGAATAAGCAAAGCTTTCTCTCACACACCGTGTCCCCTTATTTTTTTTAACATTTCACATCTCCCGATTAAAAAAAAACAAAAAACAAAAACCACAACCAGAAATTACCTAGGTTTCCCCAGTGGAAAATTCCTGAGAGCATCCTCAGCCTCAGCCCTCACTCCCTCGCACCAACCGCTACCAGCTTCTTAGGTCTTGTGCTGCTAAACAGTACCAGAGATTTTGAATTGTAATTACTGTGTAGTCATTCTCATTACAGGTTTCCAAATGAAACTGGCTTAATTAAAATGCGCTCCAGCCATTATTTTCAGAGATATGTACAGAACTCCTGTCCTTTGCTCAGTTCACACCTGGTGTTTCAGCATCATGTCAGTCATTATCGCCGCAGCTAGGACTACACTCTGCCCACCTATAGACAAGCGGCGGTATCTGAAGGCAAAGACTGCACTGCAGGCAACTGCGGTGCCAGCACCGTGGGTGGGAGAGGGATGTATCAAAGTAGTGGGAATGAATGACACACACCAGGTGATGCACCGGAAAGAAAGCCGTGACAACTGCCACACAGAAGTACAGCTGCCGCTACAATCACCAGCTATTAGAGCAGAAATATTTTGAAGTCACAATGGCAGCACTGTAGTGATGAACCAGGAAAGATGGGCTTCCTCATCAGGATGCCCTACAGCATAGGGGTCATGGTGGGCTCCGCATTCACCAGCAGCGCCACCTGCCAGGTGCCCAGTCTTTGGGGAAAGGGACAGGGTCGCAATGACAGTGCCAACTACTTCACAAGCTGACAGGAAGACCTGTCTACATTACAGCTTTTCAGAAGCTTTCCACGTGTCTCATATCTAGCAATGGGAGGCCTGACTCAATACACTTAGAAATATCTCTACCCTACAGAACTTCAGTTCTGCAATAGTATCAACTTCAAAATTCTTTCATTCTGATGTTTCACTTCTGTAAATCTACAGATTATTTTAAAGCTAGGTTTAATATATTTTGAAATTGCCCAGCTTCTTTCATGAGCCATAAAAAGCAGAGATTTCTGCAACAGTGAAGATATAGAGCCCCCAGAACAACGGAGGTATCTATCAATGGATAAAATGGACAAGAAAACAAGGGAGCAGGGCACACCTATAATCCCAGGACTCAGAATACTGAGCCAAGAGGATTCAAAGTTCAAGACCAGCCTTCAAAGCCAACTTGAACACAGCTTTGGAGAGTCCTTCCCTGTCCTTGTCATGTCTGGGAAGTTTATTATTTGTAATTCCATGCAAAGTTATTTGGGGGCCGGTGAGACAGCTCAGTGGTCTAAAGCACCTGTTTAGGCAAGTGCACAGGGACTGTGGTTCAATTCCATGTACCTCATGCCATGTCAGTCCTGCCTCCAGGGTGGGCTGAGCTGGCCACAAAAAAAAAAGGAAGATGTTATTGGAATTCTAGCGAGTTGATTCCCATCCAGCACTTCTTGCTAGCGCAACCTATGGGGAGAATGAAGACATTAAAGGCACACTTGTAAGTTGTGAGGAGCCAAGGGGGTCCTAAATCCAGCTAGGGAGATGGCTAACTGAAACACCTGAGTTTTATTAATTTGTGAGACGTGCACATCAGTAATGTAAACATCATAAATTCCAAGGAGAAAAAGTTATGAAAGAAATAACTACCAATAAGCTCAGTGGTTTCACTACAAGTGGATTCTACTTTAACCTTCAAAAACCAAACTGGCAAAAAAGTAGCAACTCCCAAATTCTTTTTATGAGGGACCTGTAACATCAACACTTCAACTTGATAATGACTATACAAAAAGATTTATAAGTAAGACAATCCTACATAAAATATATAAAAACAGAATCCAACAGAGTTCATTAAAAATACAGTATAATCTAGAGTTTGTTCCAGGAACACAAGGGTAGTTCAATAGGAGGCTCTATATCAAATAGTTCTGGGGAGAAAAATCTTACTGATTTCCAGGTATTAAAAAGGTCTTCAAAATACAACACTGCCAGGGACACAGCCTAGCAGTGCCATGTCTGCCTGGCAAGTATGAACTTGTGAGTTTGAGTCCCAGTACCAAAAACAAAACAAAATACAACACTAAAATTGGTCTCACATGTGTAAGCATCATATTGTCACCCTAGGCCAAAACAGTAAGTCCCAAAATGTACAAGAGATATTGTGAAATGGGAAGAAATTGTTTCAAAGAAGAGAAACTGGAATGTGAGAAAGGAAAAAAGAAGGGGAGAGGAAAAAGCACACACACTAGCTAAGATATACCACTAATTGCTATTAGTTCATTGAAAAGAGTTTATACCTATATTGTTTGATAAACTTTTCTTTTTTTTTTTTGTCTTTTGAGACAGGGTCTCACAGCAGTTCAGGCTGGCCTTAAGCTCACTTTGTAGCTCAGGCTGGTCTCCAACTCACAACAATCCTCCATCCTCAGCCTCCCGAGTGCTGGGATTACAGGCATGCGGCACCACGCCTGGCTTGATAACTTCTCATGGCTATATTTTGTAATATGAGCAACTCCTTCAAAGATAGGAATATACAATGTGTTAACCATTGTCACTCTCCTACAATCTTGTCTGGAAATTTTACACCACTGTTCTTATCTTTTTTTTTTTTTTTCCTTTCAGAACAGTGAACATGAGAACCAGTCTATGCTGTTTTTCCACAGATGATGGATATCTTATCCAGTGTATATTATCTTAGGCCTTACAAGCATTAAACACATGTATTTATTACCCTACCCCTTGCCTCTGTAAGTAAATCTGAGCATAATTAGTTCAGGGTTAGAGTGGACTACATAGCAAGTCTATCTCAAGGAAAAAAGAAAATAAATTGGCAGTGTCAATATAAATTTAATCGAAGGTTCCATTGAATTTTTTTGAAGTAACAATGAGTCTATAATTTACTATTTGTTAAAATGAATCTTTTTTTTTTTTTTTTTTTTTTTTTTTTGCATTTTTAGGGAAGGATCTACAGAATGTTCAGGGTCTCACTACTAGATCAGACTTGTAGTGATCTACCTGTTTAGTCTCCCAAGAGCTGGGATTACAGGCTCACACAACCACACCCAGATGCACCACCATGCCCAGTCTCAACTGTCCTCTCAGCATGCCCTGAGGGGTAGGGCCAGCATGGCAGGCCCAGGGATAGAACCCCCAGCCTGAGCCTGCTCATAGGCGCTTTATATTTGGCCAGCCTCTAAAATGAATATTTCTTAAGCATTGTGTATTCTTTGCTTGACTTTACCTCAGTGAAGGTTGTGTCTTAAGTTTTGCGAGCATATAATGGAGCTATGTGACCATCTTTGCAAAGCATTTAGATCTTTTTTTTTGGAAGCAGATACTTTATTAACTGACCAAATCATAAAAACACTATGGGAGATACCTCAGCTCATCCTTCTAACAAGTCTGCTGATGAGGTCTTCCCTATTTCCAGCATCTCCACCTTCCACAAATGGGTGGTCTTTTTCTTCATTTCACTTTGTGGAGATGATAACTTGAATGGCCACAGGAAGTTGTTTGCTTCTTTGAAGCATTTTCCAATGGTATAGATCTCTTGGCTCATATCTTCCATGCAAATGATTCCATATTTACCAAGAGATCGAGCAATCAATGAATTATCTGTCAAGGCAATTTGCTTCTTATTGATTTTGCTATAATCATGTTTATATATTAGTTCATTCACTGACTTCAGGTTTGGGTACCTCCATGCAATGCATGGCTCCATAATTCTCAGCATGTTAATTGAAGCTGCAACATCTTTGGGCTCACACCGTTGATACCCCTAATCTGGATGACAAATGCTAGTTTGGGCTCTGCAGGGACATAGAAGTTGCCAGCTTTTCTCACCATCCTTTTCTCAGCCATTTGGATCTCAGTTCTGTACATCTGTCTGTATTCCTTATGATAGTGTCTGGCTTTTCAATAGATGAGCTTCCTCACCTTGCAAACTGTCTTCTGGACAAACTTCTCTGGCGATTTATTTATTTATTTATTTATTTATTTATTTATTTATTTATTTTTTGTGGAACAGGTATTGAGCTCAGACCCTTGAGTGTGCCAGGGAAGAACTTATTCTACTGAGCCATCTCCCCAGGCTCCTCAGGCAATTTATCTCCAACTCTGTGAAATGTCTTTGCTTTTTTTAAGGGTTTCTGGCACAGCAGGAATCTTCTTTTTCTTTTCTTCTATACCCTCCATGGTTCCAGCCAGAAAAGAGGAACTAGATCTTAATTATAAGGGTGGGCCTGCCTGCCTTTTTTCCTTCCATCTTTCCCCAGAACTAGCACTTGAATTCAGCCCGAGCCATCATACTAGGCTACATTCTCAATCCTTTTCATTTTTCTTTCTTTCCTTTTTTTTTTTTTTTTTTTTTTGGTGGAACCGGGGATTGAACTCAGACCCTTATGCTTGCCAGGGAAGCACTTGACTCATATCCTCCATGCAGGAGGATATTATTACTCTGAGCCACCTCCTTGTCCCCCTTTTTATTTTTCTATTTGAGACAGTTTTGCTAAGTTGCTCAGATGGGACTTGAATTAGCAATCTTCCTGCCTCAGCCTTCCTCAGTGCTGGGATTATAGGTGTGTGCACTGTATCTGGCCACAATCGAGATTGAAATATAAATTGAACTTTTAAAAATCATTATGCTCTCCATTTCATGGCAATCCTCCTGCCTCAGCCTCCCAAGTACCGGGCTACTGCCAATTTGTTGTTCTTTCATAAATTCTGAGATTGAGAAGTGATAAAAAGCAAGCACTGGCTATCCAGTCTGTACGTCTTATCATGCTTAAGCACCATCATATCAGATGGGTACTGTGCACGTTATCCTCTGAATGGTCTTGGTCTCCTAGTAACAAGGTAGAAAAGCTAGTAAGGTCAAGGTCTCTGCAGTTCAAAATTCTCAGTCATACTCTGGCCAGTTTGAGATCATACCAGCAGTTCTTAAAGATTACAATCAAAATTAAAAATTACAAAATCTTTGGTGGTGGACTTTACTATGCTCTTCAGAAAAAGAGGTTTAATTTGTTTCCACAGCTGTACACCATTATTTAACTAACTGGTCATTAGGCAGCATAACAGCAAGTGCTCTGGTCCAAAGGCTTTGCTGCCTAGGGGTGGGGAGCACTGGTGGGACTTGTGGGAAGGAGTGCGGCCTGCTCAGCAGAGGCGACAAAGAAGCCTTCCCAGCCATTCCTGTGGGTATCCATGCCTACTGCCATCTACTTTACTGACAGCAACAAAACAAGAGCTCCAGAACAGTTCCCATAATACAGAACTGTCACAAAACCAGTGTGGGTGGGGCACACACACCAAGGGAGAGACAAGAAGCACTCACAACTGACTGTAGTCTGTAGTTAGGACATTAAGGCCATCTGTGGCAAGCAGCATCTGCAGCACCTTCTAATGGCTGCCACGTCCTAAAAACATGGTATGTCCTGCTGAAAGCACCAGTGGGTCAGCCCTAAGTGTGCGAACTCCAACGATACTCAGGTCAATGTGTCTTAATTGTGCATTAATTCAGGAGCTGGATGTGGGGACAGACTGCACTATTTTAAATAAAGAGTAACAGGAAAGGGAAGGTCTAAGTAACACATACTCTGGTCTAGAAAGATGATGTCAAGTGCACTCAATGTCACACATAATGCAGGATTCTAATAGCCCAAAACTGATACAAAATCTTAGGGAACTAGACCTGGATTTTTTGCTTCAAGTAATCACACAATATTATTAGGACTTACAACTCTAAGCACTCTTCTTTCCCCAAGATTTTCAGGAGCCAAGTTTTGCTATAAAGAACACAGTTCTTTCAGCATAAGTAATGCTTGCATGGTTCTTTAAAGCTTAAAGCTCTCCCAGGTATTTATTGCATTAGAATACTAGTGATCAAGCCTTTCACTCTGAGGTCCTACAAAAGTCATATACACCATCTGGGCCCCTGGCTCCTTGACAAGAAATGAGCTGACCATTTTGATGACTATGAGAATTGTAATTATCACTGACAACATCTATGGTTTGGAATGTTTTATATAAACTCACTAAACTGTCACGAGGTATTTTTCTTTTGTTTTTAAGGACAGGATCTTGCTACACAGCTCAATGTAACCTTGAACTCACTGTGTAGCCTACATTGGCCTGGAAGTCCTGGTGATTCTTCTGCATCAGTTTCCTCAGTGCTGGGATTATGGGCATACACCACCAAACCTGTCCTCACAGATGACGAAATGCACAGTTATCTTTATTTTGTAGGAATGGAGACTGAGCCACAGAAAAGTAAAATTAACTTGTCTTTAGTCCTAAACCTGGGATTATTAATTAACCTTTACACCTGAGTTACTATGAGGCTTCAGACCTACCCTCTTCCCCAAATGCTTCTCATATTCAGAGGTGGGGCCTGGCCTGTGGGAGCGTGACCCAGAGAGCTTCGTAGTCCCTAGTCTGGTTCCTCCCAACTCTCTGCTCCAAGGCTATTACCTAGGGAGGAGCAGCTGAACCGCTCTAGGGCCTTCGGCTCTGGAGCCAGCCGACCACTGGACTGAAAACGTGAGCCAAAATAAACCTTGCAGTCATGGGTGTTGGGTATTCAGCTGAGGGGTGAGAAAGTGTTTCAGCTGCAGGGCCATTTGCACAACCTTAGTGAATGAAGAAAGTCTTCCTACATGACCCGTTAATGACAGGCCAGCAACAGTCAATTTCTTTAAAAGGTTCTTCGAAAATCTTTTTAGGACTTCTGGCTCAAGATCTGACCTAGTTTCCTAAAAACAACAAAACAACTAGCCTAAACCCCTCCGGGGCTGCTTTTTTTCCTCTTGCAGTTGCAAACTCTTCCCCCGGGAAAGCACAATCTGAATACATATGACATGAAAATGTGAGCTGCCATGACATTCAATTTCATCTGAACGAATCTCAAATGCCTTGTGAAATAAAGGAGTTACTGTTTGGCATCAGCAGTACTAAGCAATACGCCTTATAATAGCTGTAGCGTCCAACTACACATCACAAGAGAAATTTAGGAACCAGCTGTGATATGCGTCCTCTGGAGAGGTCTCTGAGGACAGAGACTTTCCTCTTAACGAATCTTAGCAGCCACACTACCATGCACTGCATGAAACCGGCCTGTACCCATTTTCTGGAGGGTTAACAATAACAGTACAACACTCTAATTTGCAATCAAAGAATGATGTTTGCAAAACAAGCCAAAGTTCGAAGAGTGTGTTTTCTGAACTAAGAGTCCGAGTTGAATTGGGTATTGGGTACAGAAAAACTGTCTAATAATGCTGGGTTTGCTATGTATGTATCGCTGGTCCGTCTCAAGAATAAAAAATCTGCTGAGTGACATCAGAGGAGCCTTCATTTCCCAAAGGAAGAAGAAAACACAGGCTATCTCTCCCTTTCTCATCCTAAACAGCTGAATCATTCACATAATCAACAGCCAAGACTTCCTCCACAAGCTGTCTGTCCATGGGGCTCTCCTTCCGCGAAGCCTTCAGGGCATTAACCGGAATCCCCAACGCGGCCGATTCCAGCCAGGAGCTGCATCCTCTCCTCACTAGGCCCGGCCACAGATTAGTCTCTGCCTAAGGGGAGCCGCACCCTCCACCCAGGAAGCTCTGCCGAGCGCCCGCTGGGCCCGGGCCAAGCACGGGGCCATAGTCGGTCCCATGGGGATCCCGCACTCCCGCGGGTCGGCAACGCTGGGGCGCCCGAGAGGCTCTGGGGTGAGCGCCAGGTATTGGGAGCGCGCAATGACCCGGGCGCAAGGTAGGTGGGTGCTCAGAAGGGTCCCTGGAGAGCAGCGGACGCCTAGGCGCGTTCCGGGGTTCGGAAAGTGGGGACTCTGCCGGGACCCGCAGGGCACGCACACTGGCGCTCACCCGAATAGCCCTCGGAGGAAGGAGTGCGAGGCCTTGACTCGCTTCTCGGCCTCCGCCATCAGCTGTACCGCCTCTCGTTCCTTCCCCGCGTTGTCCATGTTGCCCGCCGCCGCTACAGACTCCTCAGCTGGCTCGCCTACAGGTACGCCAGCTAGTCTCGGCCTCCCTCTATCGGGTTGAGCGCGGCGCGCAGGCGCTCAACTGGGAGCGAGGGCTCGGTGCGCAGGCGCGGCGCGGGACCTGCCGGGACTTGTAGTCCATAAAATCATACCGAGCATCGGAGAGCAGGGGCGGGGGCGGGGGCGCGGGCGCGGGCGCGGGCGCGGCGCAAGGCCTATCGGGACTAGTAGTCTGCGGCTGGACCCCCGAGGCGGAGTGGGCAAGGACCTCTCAGAGAGGCAGCAGGGTGCCGGATCTCGTTCTTGGTTGGACCCTAGTGTGCGAACCGGAAGACGGCCTGTGACTTCCAGTAAAGATCCCTTGTTTTTGGTACTGGGCATCGAACTCAGGACCTTGCCAGGCAGTCGTTTATGTCACTGAGTTATATACCCGGCCCCCAGATGTCTTGCACCACCCGGACCCCGCGCTCTACACGACTGGCGGGGTGGGGGGTGGGAGCTCCGGAGCCTCGGCGACAGCAGTCAACTCAGCCGCCGCCTCCGCCCACCCGACTCTGCCAAAGGAGCAGCAGCTGGCGGGAAGAGCTATTTTCATAACCATCTCCTCTCCAAGACGTTTGCGAATGCATCGTCCTCCCCGATGTAAACTCAGGGTTGTTTCTAAATTCCCCCAAACTGCAGCTCTCTGTTGGATCTCTCTTTCTTGGTCAGAAGTGAGTTACACATAAAAGAAAAAAGAAAACAAAAAATGAGCTGCTTGTTGTAGGATCCGCTCTTTAAATCGAATTCTATTGAATGGATGAGGGCCATAGAGCTTTATTGTCCTTTATATGATGCTGGCCTCAGAGCTAGATCTCCTGGGACAAAGTTCTTGTCTTCCAGGAAACCTTCTCATCTTAAGTACGCATAGATAAAGGCCAGTGATGTCCTGGCCGGTCCCAGAGGGAGCTCTTTCCAAAGCGATGTCTAGACTTTATACTTGGTGAAGCCAAGGCAGAGGTGCTGGGGCAGATAGGCGAAACACTGCCAAATGAGGATTTATGGCAATTTTGCACTATTAATAAATAGCTGTGGCCACTGGCAAGCAAGACATGCCGAAGGAAGTATAGCCTGTCCTTAGAGAGCAAGATTGGAGGGGCCAAGCTCCTGGAAAGATTCTCTCAGGACCTTGAAGAGGTGAGGGGAGCTCTCAGCTCACCCCCAGGGCTCACCTATAATTACTGGGTGGGCTATTCTGACTGAAGAGCTGCTGTGTGTTTGGGAGCGCTGTGGGGGAAGAAGGAGGCAGAAAGCTGAAAGTGGCAGTAAATGCAGTAATGAAGAAAGACAAGCTATAGAGGTGGACAGAGCACAGCTTTGCAGGGAACTGGGCTGAGCCCGCCGCTTAACAGCCCAGGGTGCTTCAGTGTGTTGTTCGGAGCAGCTCCCAGATCCAGCATTTAGTAGCTCAAGAATACTGACATCTAGACCACTAGCTTTTTGTGGCAGGATCCAGAAAATGTGCATTTTTGAAAGACTCCCCTGTTGTGTGTGGTAAGTGCGGGAAGACTGGATTAATACAGCCTCGGAGGTATCACTCAGCTTAGTCCTGCTGTAAGTGAGCCCCAAGCCACTGAAACATCTCCCATTCACTAAGGGCTAAAAACAGACTAAGGAATGTACATAACTAATTTGGTGTCAACAACTTACTATCTGTATTGCCTTCTGGCATTTATCAAACT